>PVJI01015900.1:0-39778 GCA_004026765.1 Micronycteris hirsuta
GCCCACGGCCGCCGTCTATCCCTCACGGAGAAAACCACCGGAGCGGACCCTGTCCTTAGGGGTGGAAACTTCTTCTACTTAACCTGAGCCAAAAAATAGATTTATTTTGGAAAGTTTTGTCAAGAATGCATCAGCCTGTTGTTTCGGGGTTGGAGCTGGTTTGGTCTCAGTTACGGCAGTGCAGCGTGAACACTGTAAATGAGTAACAGAGAGCCTTCTCCTTTCGGAGCCGAGGAATCAAAGACTCAGACGGATGCATCTGCAGCGAGCCCGCTTGCGGATGGAGTTCTGGAGACCAGCGCTCTTCTGGTGGCGCTGGTGGGAGCACCAGGCAGGGCGGGAGGGGTCCCGGCTGGGCAGGGGTCCCGGAGCAAGTCATCCCCAGTCTTCGGGTCATGGTGTCATAGCGCCCCCCTCTGGGACTGGAAGCCACAGCATTGTGCAGTCGGGTCCATGGCCTAGGAAGCTGGACATGGCAGCTGCCAGACGTGGAGCCCGCCTAGGCATGGGGAGGGATCTCAGTCTTACTGAATCTTACTGAAGAAGATACAAGGAACATTGTAGGTAGGACAATGACACCTCAGTCCCCTTCAAGTAGGCACTTTGGGGCTGTACACAGTTCTCCCAACTGCAGCATGATGCTCCTTCTGCTCTGGTGGCAGAAGCCACAGAATGGGTTTTGCCACCACACGTGTCATGTCAAGGTCCTGCGTCAAAATCTCAGTCACAGCAGTTTCTGGAATCCCCAGATCAGCTTCTGGTTCTCACACTGTCGGTCGCTGATCTTCGTTGACTGTAGCCCGTGCACCTTCAACATCCTCAGGGGCTCTGCTCGCTGCAGGCCTTCCAGGGCGTGGGTCACTTTCCACAGACTCTCAGCCATCTCAGAAGGGTTTGTGCCACACTTTCATTTGTGCTGCACTCACTGCATCATCTCTGAAAGCCTCCCGAGTCCTCCACATAGTTTCCGCGGAGGAATGTTCAAGCTTAATGCAAAATTGGATGCAGATTCGTTGCTCTACTTGCTCAGTCATTTTGAACGTGAAGGCCACACAGCACACATGCTCACTCAAGGGCATCTACCGCCCCCACTGACCAGTACAGTGAAGTCGTCATTGTTCACACATGCGCATTCCAGTCCAGGCTCCTTGGCTGCCAGGTCACATGATGTTGTGCAAACCATTCTTGTTATATTAACAATGGCTGGGATTTTTCCTGACAGACTTTATCCTATTTGCTTACCTTCATGCTGCCTCCCATTCAAAAGAAAACAAAGGGGGAGGAGGGGGGGGGGAGGAAGAAGAGGAAACCCAGAAGCAGGGATATACCATAAGAATCTACAATAACTCATTGGGGAAGAAAATGCCAAGTGGCCAAGAAGAGAAGTTGAATCTCATGTCCCAGGGGTGGGTCTTCTCCTCCATTTCTGGAAAACCATTTTCTTTGATGTCTGAACTCAATACATTTCCCGAAGCAGGAATCACTAAGCGCCTTTGAGGATTTCAAACCGTCCTCTTGGGAGTGGACGCCTCTGCCCACTCAGAAATGGCTCGGGTGGCAGGACAGGGTCAGGCACAGGACCAGAGGCAGCCCCGGGGCTCCAGCCCTGGGTGTGGAGCTGTGTCGGGCATCTTTGATTTCTCCAGCCAACACACAGGTAGGTGCTCGGGAGAGTGGGTGACCGGGCCACGCCCTGCCCCTGGGATCAGGGCTCTAGAGCTGCCTTGCTTCAGGCCAATGCTCTTGGGGCCCCCTGGAGTCCGGAGCAGCCAGCCACACAAATGCCTAGGAAGCTGATGGGTGCCTGGCGGGACTGCCGAGGGGGATGAGGGTGGGTGGGCCCCCCTGTGTCCTGGGGGAGCCCAAGGGCAAGGCTTTGGGGAGGCAGAGAACCTGGTTGACCGGGTCTGGCCGGACTCCAGACCAAGGTCCCAAGGGAGGGTGGACAGCCTCCTCCTGGAAGCCGGTCCTGTGCAGTGTGAGTGTGGAGGGCTGGTGAGCTGTAGCAGGGAAGGAAACATCTCGTTTATGAGTGTCAGGCGGTAATTAGCATATTTTCAACAGAGGAGTCACACTGCTGGCTTTTGTTAGTGGAAAAACTCAACGCTTTCTTGTGGCTCCGCTCTGAGAGGCGGGCAGACATGGAGACTGAACCCAGTTCATAAATAGTTGATCTCATATTTTAAAACCTCGCACTAAAACTGTCACCCCCCCCTCGCGCGGATCACAGATGGTGAAGAACTAATTTGTTACTGTTTGATAACTGCTTTTAAGTATCAAAGCTCTTATTTACTGCTCTGTGGGGGGAATGACAGACTAAGAGCGATCGTGTTTTCTCTCCGTTTTTTCTTTCACCGCGAAGCTTCTTGTTTCCCCCGGCACGGTTCTCGCCTGCAGTCTAAGATGGAGACTCTTCTGCGTGTGCTGCTTGCTCTAACCCACTTTGGAAAGGGCGTGGGTTACAGACACCTCCCTGAGCCCAGACCTGCAACCTCCTTTCTCAATCCTTCTTAATGTCCCAGGGCTATGAAGCGACACTCAGGCCAGTCTCTCCTCTCTTCCAAGTCACTCAGTGCTTCTAATTATAGCTGCACTTTGGGGCTTGGCTCTTGAAAACTGTCAGGGAAATGTATGGACTTGCAGGAATAGCCATGAGGTGGACTCAGACTATATATACTCCTAGTACGCAGGCAGATCCTCCTTCCTGTAACTGCTCACATTCGTTCGTTCATTCATTCATTTATTTAATCTTTGATTCACTTTTTCATTCAACCCGACAGCTGTCAAGTCCTGCCTTGGTGGCTAGATCCGAGCTTAGGTGGAGACACAGAGGGGCTGACAGTGGTATATACTCTGTACCCTCAACCCCTGACCTTGGCTGTCCTGGCATGAGATGAAATGTCTAGAAGAAAACAATTAGTGAGCTCAGGTCAACAAACTACAACCATGAGCCAACAATGATTTTTTATATTTTCATGGGTTTAAAAAAATCAGGAGCTTTCCTTGTTGTGAAAATCACATGAAGTTCAATTTTCGATTTCGTTGGGACTCTGGAACACCCGTCTGTGGACGCATTGCCGACGGCACCCGTGCGCGGCAGTGGCAGGTTGGGTCTTTGTGAGGGGACTCTTGCCCACAGAGCTTAAGATGTTTAGTGTCTGGCTTTGTACAGAAAAGAGGTGCAGGGCTAGCCCCTTCCCTGGTTTCGGTGACACAATTAGAAAGAACTTGAATCACACCCCCTGGTTCTGGTTCGAGGTCTGTCCTGAAGGTATCCAGCCCCGTACTGTGAAAAATACAGACATTTATTGAAGAGGATACAAGATACAAGAAACACTGTACACAGGACAAGACTACCTCAGTCCCCCTCAAAGCAGGCGCCCGGGGACCTCACGCAGTTTTCTCTCCCCATCGCCATCAGCTGCCCCTTGAATCCACTCCTGGGCATGTGTGTGAGTGCGTGCAGGGGTGTGGCAGCGAGTAGCAACCCCGATAAAGAACGCTTTCTACAGTCCTCATCCTGCCCTCGTGCGTGTCTGTTTTGGGGATAAAAGGGACAACATGCGTATCGTTACGGAGCCCCCCGTGGCCAGAGGAAGGCTCTTTCACATGTTCCTCCTTGCCCGTTCTTCTCAGGAAGGGCTGACATGGACACTCCTCGCCGAACAAGAAAGAACGGGGCCTTTCTGAAGTGCAACCGACCCGCGCAGCTGCGGCGCGGGCGCATCTCACACGCGGGGAAAGAGAGAAGAGGTGCCCGCATGTCCCTGGACGACGTCTGTGTCCCAGCACGGGACACAGGTGTGGCTACAAGAGAGAAGGGCCGTGTCTGCAAAGCTGAAAGAACGTAGGGAACGTTTAAACCAGCCACACGCTGCTCTTGTGACTGCGGAGGGGACTCCAGGCCAGTCTGCCCCTCAGGACACTCGCTTTTTCACTCTGGAAATGGGATGGCTCTGACTTTTGAAGTCCTCCCTCCCGGACAGGATGCCGCCCGCTGCCCTGTCTCTCAGGGCGTCCTCGGGGCTCTGGGCTCGTGCATGCGGCCCGGCCGAGGTTGGGTGACTTTGAAGGTGACGGCTGGTTCCCCTGCCGGTGGGGGACCCCGTGCTCATGCAGGACTTAGGATGCACCAGCCAACGTGTTGGCTGCCAGCGTGCTGACATGACACTCAAATCAGGTCTGAACGTCTGCTCGGAAACAGGAAAAGGGTCATTTAAACAGTTTAAGTATTATGAACTTGCTCAGAAGAAGACAAAACACAAAACGAAACCAAACAAAAAAACCCCTGAAGCTGTCATGGCACCGCAGCTAACTGGGTGGACTTACTGAGGTTTTGCTACGTGTGGGAAATGTCCCTGGAGGTGCTCGTGGGAAAGCTAGGTAGGCTCACGGCTCTCAGCAAACCGAGACCTGGAAACCCAGGGATGAGCAAGATGATATTTCCAGCAATCAAGGCACACTTCCCCTGCACCCCGATTTTGGGCTTAAGGCTCCAGTCTACATTTCTTGCCCTCCCATTATAGAGCGAAGGCCGAATCCCATTATAACTAACAGCAACAGATCATCAAAATTCTTGAGCGGGACCTCGAAATCTGTTATGTTAATGTCCCTTGTACTGGGACTTGGAAATCTTTTTGTGATACAGCAAATCCTGGCCACAAAGACATTGGCTGGTGTATTCAGTGCTTCACGTTCCCAGGGCAGGAAAGAACCTAGAGTGTAAGCATTTCGGACTGTTTGGTCAGACTGACCGGATGACAGAGTCGGCCGTGGGTCCAGGTTGGGGCCTGGTGGCCCAGGGCAGGGGGCTTTCCCCGTCTGTGTGCTGCGCCCTGCAAGCAAGCCGAGGCGTGGCGCACTGTGGGTGGAAGTGGGTGGGTGTGGCACCCGGGCGTCCATTTGCTTCTCCAGAGGTGGGACTTGGGTGCGGGGTCCGCAGCTTCTGCCAGGTGGACTGAGCTGTGGGCTGGGGCCTCCCTTCCAGTGGCTGGATGGCGCCACTCCAGCACTCCGAGGTCACTTCCCATCACACGGGCCCTCTTACCGCCACACCGGTTTGCACAAGCATCACGCTTTCCCAGCTGGACTCACTGAGAATGTAAGTGCTCAGGCCGTCTGAGCCGTGTCTGAGGACCCACCACCCCGCTGAAGGGCAAGACACTGAAGGGACTTAGAAAGGGACTTAAAAAGGGACAGGGCCCGTGTTTCCGTGGTCAGAAACACAACTGTGAGTAGGACAGTTTCCTCTAGACATGTGGTGCAGCATGCCCCTCCCCCCACCCAGGGCGAGGACGAGCAAAGCCACGCGTCCCGTGGGAGGGTGCGCTCCGCAGACTCTCCCCACCTGGGGGAGGGGCAGTGGGGAAGGGGTAGCCTCTCACTCACCAGCCACTGAGCAGCCCGGTCTTTCGCTCAGACGGGGTGGCCTGGGCTCCTCTGGGAAGCTCGTTCTCCAGGACTCTCGTTTCTGCCTCTCGTTCTGACTCTGAAGTGTCCCGTGAAAGCGGCAGGTCTTTGGGCCGACTGCCTTTGTCGTCCGTGCCGGTGTCGTTCTGCCTGAGAACCCTGAGAAGAGAGCGCTGAGAGCTTCGCAGTGTCAGAAAAGTCACTGGAACTCGGAAATAAATGGGAACATTCCCAGGTGCTTTCTCGGTGCAGTGTTTTGGTTGGTTTTCCGCTGGCGCGGCTGCTTTAAAGTGAGCAGGGGCGGAGACCCCCTGGTGCACTTCCATCTGGTGGTGATGCCAGCGATTTTCACCCAGCAGAACAGAGTAACCACGGCGGTGACGGTGGGTGTCTCTGCAGAGTACTGACCCTTGATGCCTGTAACCGAGCCCCTCCCCGGACATTCCTTTACTAAATGCCCACGAACATCCAGCCCCCCAATGCTCCTTTGGACCAACATTAGCATCTAATTAATAATTCCTCATTAACTAAGGGTTGCATAAGTATCAGGCATGTGTTTATATTTCCATGGGAGTCTCCCTTTTGTGACCGTTTTGAAGGTCAGACTAGCGTGCTAGAAAGTGACGTGGTCCAGGGCCTGGAGGTCTCTCTCGGGTGTTGTCCCACTCTCCGAGCAGCACCCCGTCTGTGCCCGAGCGCTCCCCGTGGAGCCTTCCTGGGAAGGATGCAGTCACTCCCACTGTCCCGGGAAAAATGTCCGGCCCGCTCTGCGCCTGCCCACGCCATCGGGATGCAGCTCAGGTGCCTGCAGCTCACTGTGCAGGGCAAAGGGCCGCGCGCTGGGCCACTGAGGGTGACGCTGTGTCGAGGAGGCTGCTGGGGGTGAGGTGAGGGTGATGGGAGCTCAGGAGACAGCCCTGCGAGGGGTGGGGGACCCACTGCAGCAGTCCTCACGCTTGGACCAACCCAGCTGTATCCCGGCCAATGAAACGGGATTTTCTGGAGGCGGGGCAGGGCATCCGAAGTCCTTTATCTCCCCGTGTGATTTCTCGGTGGTTGGGTGTGAGGGTCCGGGCCCCACACAGCACTTCCCAGGGTGTGTGTGCCCCGGAATGACGCAGAGACCATGTGACAATGCCTGTCAGGATATTGGGCAGGCCTGGGGCGGGGCCTGGGCATCTGAATTTCTAACCGGGTTCCTGCAGTGCCCACACCTCTGCCCTCCCAGGCCACATGTCAGGGCTGGGCAGCAAGACCTGAGAGAGGAGCAAGGTCCTTTGTTCCAGAACTGACTGTGGGGAAGTCAGCCTGGTTTCCTCAGAGGGATCTGTGTGGGGCCTGATTCCGTCCTCAGCCTGTGCCCTGTGCCTGGGTGTGAGCGCCGCTCTGCAGAGCTGGTGGCAGCTGGGACAACGCTCGTCCCTTTGACCCTGCCAGGGACAGCTTGAGCGTCCTCGGCAGCTGGGGGACGTGGTGGGCCCCTGCAGGGTGAGGAAAAGTCATTTTCGGGGAAACCGCATCCATGGAGAGTTAGAACCAGACCCGAAGAGGAATGTTTCAGTAGGAAACTAGGGACGGGCTCCTACTGGTGGCATTTGATTAGACCCGGGCAGTGGTGGCCCCGCATTCACTGACAGAGTCGGCTTAGATGGCACCAGGAGGTGCCGGCTGCAGGGTAGACACGGTGGCCCTGAGAGGCTCATCCTGGCACCAGCCTCTGTCACCCAGCAGCTTCTCCACATCTCAGAGAGACCAGCGTGAAGCGGTTATAACGGAAGAGCCCGAGCTTGCTGGAAGCCTGCCATTGGGAGCTGAGTCGTCCTGATGGAGGGGGTTGGGATGACTGGGCAGGCGATGGGGGGCGGAGGGGTCTCGTGTGTCCTCACAGTGGGGGTGGGGTGAGGGGTGACTCTTGTTCCAGCAGGCCCTGCGTTCCAGACCCCCAGCGCGGTGCCAGGCGGAGCGGGGAGTGAGTGCGGGGAGCGGGGAGCGCATGGCTTCTCCATCTCCTTCCCTCGCCTTGCGAAGCGGCGCGGCCATATGGGCCGTTACATTTAAATAGCAGATGCGGAGCGCTCACCAAGTGGAAAATGCCGAAGCATGGTGCCATTTGCAAACAGGTTTTCCAGGGAAAGCTGGCTTCCTTGCAAGGTTTGGGATTTATTGCCTCCATTCCGCTTCTAATTACAGCGGTCCCCCCAGTGTGGGGCGGAGCAGCTCGCGGTCCTCCCTCCCGCTCGCTGGCGGCTCAGGGAGGCAGCGGGCAGCCCTGGGATGGGCTTACGGGAGGCTGCGGTTCATGCCTTAGGGGGCGGGATGATCGCTCAGCAGCGGAACAGTACTCCAGGCGGGATGCTGTCCCTGTACAGGGGACGGGGTGGGGGTGGGGTGAAGACCTCACCTTACAGCAGAGAGATGCCCAGAAGGCACGTTCTCCTTAACCAGGGGAGGGAGATGCAGGATAGGGGTCAGAAGGACAGATGGGAGAAGCAGTTTGTGGGACCAGCTTGGGCATGCGGGTTTAGTGAGGGAGGTCGAGGTCGCAGAGCGGTGGCTGGCTCTGGGCTCCGGTCTTGTTCCCACACTCACTGTGTCTGGTGGGACTTAGGGCACGGGGTTCAGGCTGGTGGCGTTCCAGTTCTCCCGACGCCCCGTAGGAGCAACCTCGCCCGTCCTTCCAGCCTGCGGCCAAGTTCAAGGAAACGCTGTCTGTGATGAACCCCGTTCCCTCTCGGCGGGCTGGTCATTGTCATTATTAATCGCATATGCTTCTTTCGCTTGGTTTCTAGGGAAATAAAGCCCCATCAATTCATTATAAAGTTTATCACAAGTGCTAAATCCATAGTCTAACGCGCTCACTCTGTTGTTATTAATATTAATGCTCCTGCTATAGTAACTAGAGAAACGGTTTAAGATGCCGACTCGTTACATAAAATGCCACCAGGTGAAACATCAGTGAAAACAACTTCAAGGGAAAATGAGAAACATTGGACACTGCCGTTTGGCCCTGTGTGGGTGATGCGAGTGCTGAATTAAAGGGACCACAGCAATGTGCTTGCGAAGACAAGGCTGCTCCGATTCTGTGGGCGTTGTAACATTCACATCTATTACATGATTTAAGGTAAAGTAACTAGACGTTGTTATTATTATGAAAAGGACATGGTGAAGTGATGCCGACCATGGAAATCCTGGCCTCCTCCTTGACCCCCAGCCCCTTGCCCACACCGGGGTGAGGACTAGCTGTCAGAAAGGGGCAGGGATGATGTTGTGGCTAAGGATTAGGGTAGTGCGCAGTTTTAAAAGTCAAATTTGCATACCGTTAATGAGTATATATTTTACTATGTTCATGGGGCACCTCTTATGTATTTTGCCATGTATAATGCACACTTTTGTGCCCGGGTTTCTTGAGGGGAAAACAAGGGTGCGCATTATGCATGGGTAGTACTAATTCTGTATCTATAGAAATATTTTAAATTCTGTTATTTATGTTGACGTGTTAAAATTGTAACTCTAGAAAGCAATAACAATATTCATATGCCAAATAATACCTGGAAAATGATATTTGGTTTTGTTTCTCAATGTAAATAAGTAAAAAATTGAATTAAAAAATTGAAACAAAAGATTTTTCTCCTGAAAGTTTGGGCCAAAACTGTGGGGCGCAGTATTCACGGCAAAACACAGTCCATTGCTGAGAAATTAGTTTAAAAACCGAATGGTTTGTGTTCAGATTAAAAACAGACTTGCTTCTCCTCGTGTTCTCGGTGGCAGGACCCGCAGGCGTTGAAACTGACCTGCAGCGTGAGCTTTGGGGACGCCTTCCCATCGGGACCCAGCATTCCAAGGAAATTAGGAAGTTCCCTAACTTCTCTTTGCGGAGACGGTCGCAACACCTAAAGAAGGTCGCAACACCTAAAGAAATGGCGATAGAGTATCCATACGAGCAGCGGGGATAGCGTTTGAAATTAAAGTTTGAGACTTTAAAATTCTTTCTTTCCACAGTCCCCCTGGCCCCACCAGCAGGGCCCTTGTTGGAGAAAGGCAGAGAGAAGGACATTAGTCAGAGCTTAGCTTTGAGCTGCAAATCCTAGTTCTGGTTATCAGGAGCCAAAACTGGAAGAAATTAGCATGTGGTCTATCTCAAAACGACAGGATTTCATAGAGCACGTGCCGAGCCGGTCCTTTTTCTCTGCGGCCCCGACTCCCATCCAGGTGGGGGCACAGCCTTCGGCGGGGGCGGCTTCTGCAAACAGGACTTGCTCCACAGAGTGGGGTCGGGCGAGGGCGAGGCAGTGTGGCTTTCCTGCCTCCTGTGTTCCCTCCAGCTTCCATCCTGGACAGGGGGCAGCCAGGGAGCTCGTGACAGAATGGCCCTCAGTGTGGGGAAGTCCAAGAGCAGGGGACCTGCAGCTTCTGCAGACTCTGCCCTCGGGACCCAGAGTGGAGTCCCTGATGCAATCTGACCCCGGAGCAGGAAAATTCACAGAGACACCCAGCATGGCTCAGGGAGATTGTCCAGCATGTCTTAAACCTCTGTGTTTGCCAAGTGGAGCCAATGGAATGGCTGTGACATGGGCTACACATGTCCCAAAGCAGAGATCGTGACTGGACACGGACAGAGAGGGAGCTGCAGGGGGTCAAGAGCAAAGACTCGTAGGGACTGGGTTCCATTCAGAGGGATGGGAGGGAACAGCAGTCCTACCCAAACAGGACGACCTTCCTGCAGATGCTGTGTGCGGCGCCAGTCTGCCCGGAGCGTGCTCAGCCTGGGCTGCAGGGGAGGAGAAAAAAGGGACAAAATCTGTATTTATCGGTGGACTGAATTTCCACTGGGTAAGGCTTACTTTTCAATAGGTTGAAATGTGAGCCCAGGATGGATAGTACGTTACATTGCAGGCAGGTACGGTTGTGTTTCTGCACCCTGAGCTTGTGATCGAAAGTTCGCTGCACCACGCACACGCTAGAAGAGATGTGGCAGGTAGTTGGGCTGAGGGGACCCCGGGAGCCCCGAGCTTATTCCATGTTGGACATGCCTTTGGGAGAAGGAAGGGGTGTGATGAGACCCCGGAAATGGGCAGTGTGTGAATGGGGACAGTGGCAGGGTGGACAGGAGGGAGGCTGGCTGGGGAGAGGGAGGAGACCCCCTGCTCGGAGCAGGACGCTGAGTGACGTCCGCAGAGGCGTGGGAAAGGCAAAGGGAGCCCCATGACACTGCGGCTCAGGTGGTGGAGATGCCCCTTCCAAATACACAGGAGCACAGAGTAACAAGAGGAAGGGTTTTAAAAAATACCGAGGCGGGCTCAAAAGGGAGAAGAGGACATATTTAGACACCAAACCCCAAGGGAGCATGTGAAGCAAAGCCGTGGGCATCTGCCGAAGACATGACAACCCAGGCAGATGCCAATCAGTGGGGTCCTGGAAGGTGGGGACACCCACGGCCACTGGAGACTTGGTTTGGGCAAACTGGAGACGAGGAGCTGGAGTCCCTGTAAAAGATGGGAACTAGGAAAGATTGGTGCTTCAGTGGAACATTCTAGAAACACTACGTGCATGGCCTTCGAGAAGCCAAAGGAAGCTTGCCGTCTCTCTGCTCAAGGCTGTGGGTGGTGGTGAAGTGTCTTCACTGGAGAATCAAGCCTGTCCCTGTACCTGGCGCAGTGTTGACCGCACGCAGCCGACCAGGCAGGGGATCAGGCATAGAACCCAGTGCAGGAGGAGCACAAGCCCTGGCCCAACGGGGGCGGCGAACGTGGGACTGCTCTGTGGGGTCCTCTAACTCCCACGCGTGGACACCGGACCCTGCCGAAGAGGAGCTTGTAAGAAAACGGGAGCAATGATGGGACTTGGTGGATATCGATGGGGGTGGTGGTGGGGGGGGAGGAGCGTGAGCAAATTCATGTGGCAGAACTCAGGGACCCTTTGAGAAACGAGCAGCCAGAGCCAGTCCTGTCACCCCCAGGCTCAGCGATGGCACTGAGTTAGTCACGGTGTTCGGCACTGCAGTTGGCCCTGGGAGACTCTGACCAGGGCTTCGTGGGGGAGAAGGAGGATGCGCCCCCTGAAATGAGTCATCCAGAGAGACAGTGGGGGCCCCACTCCGACGGAGAACCTGCCATTAAGAGGAAACTGGGTCATTGTGGGCGAGGAAGCAAACGCCCAGACCTCCCCAGGGGCGGGTGAGTGGGAGCCCAGGCTGCTGGTGTGCTGGGACGTGTGCAGGTAGCGCCTGTGGGATGATCCTTGAGTGTGTGGCCTAGAGCAGGAGCCCATGGTCCAGACACATCGCCTGGGGCTTTGGAAGCACCAGCTTGGGCGGGGGGAGGTTCCTCCAGCCTCAAGGGGCATTTCTGACTTCCAGCCCTGAGGATGACCTTCCAGCACTGAGACACCCAGGGGACCCTGGAGACTTTCCTGACGGGAGGGCCTGATGGCCTGGGCCTGGCAGTCCACAGGGACACGTAAAATCGCCGTGACCTATTTGACACCCTGGCCTCAAGCAAGCGGGACTCGCAGTTTATACGTAGCCTCCCAGGGCGCCCTCAGTGCCCGTCCATGCCAAGGGGAGGGCCTCTGCTCTCTGCCCAGCATGCCAGGAAACGCAGCGGGAAGCATCCTCATTTTCCTGCCTGCGTCTACATTCAATGGTTTACGTGGTTGCCACCAGCTCACATTTTATTTTGGTTTCCCATCATCTCCTCCTGGCTGCGCTGCTCCTTCCAGCCCTTGGGAACAGCCCACCCTGTGCAGTCCACACCGCGCCGCGCCATGGGCCTTCGGAGCCCGTCCCCATTTCCCAGCTGCTCACACAGTGGCCTGTGGGCGTCTCAGAAAATCCTCCTTAATTTTTATTAAAAAACAGAAACAAAACACCCTACATCTGTGTGCACGACATGCCATCGGCACAGCACCTCCACAGAACTTCATGCTTGAATATACTCAGATTTATTGTTCCATCAGGAGGTTTATCTGTGTTTGCATAACATATTTTATACACACCCACATATCTGTGCTATTTTACATACTTTTATTCTGAGGGTTCTCACCACACGTGTCCTAGTTGTCGCAGACCCTCATCTCAGAAATAACGTCTCTGGCCTCAGAGTGAAATTCAGGGGCTGTGTTTGAACTGCGTAGTTCTTTGTATGCAGGCGGTGCCTTTGAACCCACCGCGCTGAGAGAGGGTGGCAGAGAGCAGTTTGAGGATGAGGGACCGACACCTGCCGCAACGAAGGGACTTGGCCGAGGTCCCGTTACTAACGAAGCCGGCAGCCGTAATTGGAACCTCACTCTCATTTTGTAAACTCAACACTTTTTTTTTTTCAAGAAATAGCACTTCTGCCCAAAGAAGGGCATATTTAATTGGTGTGCAGCACTCACCAGTCTACGTGGCGTTTCTCAAATCCTTCTTCCAACTTAAGAGCAAGGTGAAGCTGGGCCCAGCTCCCCTGTCGTGAGGGGACAGCGCTGGCCGCTGACCGCTGACCCCTGGCCGAGGACCAGGCAGCAGGAGCTGGGGCGGCCGTCACCAGTGCCCGTCATCCTGGGTTTTGCTTGTTTCTTCGTCACTTTCAGCGCCTCTCTTCCCTCCTCCTTCCTTCCTTTCTAGAACCGACTTGCTTACCTTATCCCAACCCCCTCCAAAAATAAAGGGAGAGATATCCATTCCCTAATTTCATGTGGGTAGTTTGAATAGTGTAATTGTGATGCCTTAATTTTTCTGATTGTAAAAGCAATGTGTACTCATTTTGTAGAAATTTTGAAAATACTCCAAAGTCTAAACACTAACACACACACTCCGTTACTCAAGTCCCCAAAATAACTACTCATAATATGTAGCTATTGACTTATGTTTCTCTCTTCCTTCTACTTATTTTATTTCAGCTACTCTATTACCTATTTATATTTATCTTTTATTTATGTTTCTAGATCTCTATAAGTATAATCTTTATAAATTCAGATCAAATCAATATAGTTTTATTCATAAGTATATAATAACCAGTTGCCTACATGATAAATAGTTTTTAGAAATGTGATTTATTGGATCAATTTCCTGTTGGCTTTTTCTGCTGTCCTAAGTTTTTTCTTCGGTAGTAAATAACATGGCAACAGACAGCCCTCCCAGACACCCGACTTCTCCAAAGGATCAGGGTTCCTCACGGTTGCTTGTAAGTTGCTTATTTTTCCAGCATGAGGGAAATGTGTGGGTACAGTGGGACCCCAAAGCAGATACCTGGGGGCTTGACAACTGCAAGTGTGGAGCTGGCTGCGGACAGACCACCGGACGCTCGAGCCCACCGGGTGGACAGCTTTGACGAGCCCTTGGCCTCATCAGCTTCATGAGAGCAGCCACCAGAGTTTCTGTGACAATATCAGATGGACCCGAAATGTGGTTTAGAAACCGAGTTCCTTCTGGCCTCGGATTCCAGTTCAATGAAAGGGTGGCTTCTGACCCTCTGCAGTGGGGTCACTGTGCCTGGAACTCCTGTCCATAATCCAGAGCCTTTGGACAGTGTATATTCACCCTTGGGAAGACTACGCAGTAGGTTCTGAAGTTGCTTTGTTGCGTGCTTGAAATACATCAGCTTAGCGAGATGGGTCCGATGTCCTCATTCCACCAGCGCGCTGTGGAGTGCCTACCCCGGGAGAGGCATCGCAGCTGGCAGGGATTGCTGAGCGTCCTTGACTTCCATTGCCTCCTCCGTCTTCACAGCGGTTCTAATGAGGAAGTTTCATCCCGGACACTCCTCGCTCCGGGGACAATGAAACGAGACTTGGTGAGGTGGAGGGGTGTGGCCCGAGCCCTCCAGCTTGCGCGTTGTCAGGCGGACAGATGAAGCGGTTCCCCCAGCTCAGGGCTCCCTGTTCCGCATATTTTGTCTGGATCACTCTTCATGGGGGGAGGGGGTTGAGTGGGGCTGTCACCCGCATTTGGGATGTTTAATAGCATCTTTGATCTCGGCTCATTAGATGAAGGTGGCACCTCGCCACCTTCCCCAGTTGTAAGAACCAAAAAAAATCTCCACCGTCAAATGTCCTGTGGGGACACACGCCATCCAAACGAGAACAGCCAGTTCTGTTCCATCAAGCAGGCTTCAAGCACTGGGTGGGGTTTCATCTCCCGGGAAAACACATTTTACCTAATGGACTCGGTTTGCCAGACGGAACACGTGTTTCTCCCAACGTGAGTCTGAAGTTAATTAGCCTCCTCTCGTGTCACGGGGGTCAGGGGACACAGACAGTGCCGTGGTGTGGGCCGGCCGGCTTTGCAGGTCTCCACTGCAGGCGGGCTTGCTTTGCAGCATGGACGCTTTGCATTCCCATCCTCAGAGAAAGCGCCTTTTTTCCCTCTCTCATCAAGCAACATGCTGGTCAAAACAGGAATCTTCTTTATTAACATTCTGAACATCTGATGATTTTATTCACTTCTGTCTTCATTCTCCAGATTGTTGCCTTGATGTTTCCCAGTCTTTCCATACCTGGCACTGGGGGAAAGAGGCAGATTGCGAAAATGCTTACTCTTGCTTCCAAGTTAACGTGGAAGAAGACGAAAGTTTACATGAGTTGAAAAAGTCATTCCCTGAAACGAAGAGGCAGCTGCTGCTCCTTGGTTGTCCAGGGAGGAACCAGAAGCTGCCAATGATCTCTGTCCAAATCGGCCACTCTGGGGGTCCGATGGCAAAGTGAGAGTCAGCACCAGAAACTGCAGATGTCACTGCTACGTGGGCCAGAACGCCTGCGTTCTGCATTCGGATGTAGCTGCACAACAGCTGGGATGGGAAATTGGCCCTTTACCAGAGCCTGGTGACAAACGCCCTGCCCAGGCTGCGTGAGCGGGGGTCACGGCCGGTCGCTTTGTCCGGCCCAGCTCTGCGCGGGGCTCTGAGACGTTGTACACGCGAGTGAGCATGTGTGGCCCACGCCCGCGTGTCGGGGACCGGCGCCTGCCCCACACCTCCGAGGGAGGGAGACTGGACAGAAACTGTGCCGCACGTCTCAGCAGCGGACTCGGTCAGTGGCTCTGGAGGGACGCCTTTGACAGTCCCGGTGGCAGCCTGTCTCTGGTCAGTCCCAGCCTCAGAGCTGTTGTCCAGTGGAGGACTAGCTCATCAGCAGAGGCCAGCCCGCCTCATTTCTTCCTCCCGAGGGGGAGACAGAGGCGGAGAACGCGGACTGAGAGGCGCCGTGATGTGGAAGCCACTGCCGGCTCTGTCGCCTGAGAAACCTTAACCGACGTACCGATCTTTCCGTGTCTGAGTTTCCCCGTCCGTCGCGCAAAGAGAAGAGGGGCAGGGACTCAATGCCAAGGTGCCCAGATTAGGCCCCAGGTTCTTTGTTTTATGGTCTCCTTTGTGGTGACCTGGGAAGCCATGAAATCGTCAGTGAGTAAGTTTCCCACGGACACGCCCATTACGCTGGAGACGGACGCCCAGGCCTTGAGGAACTCGGAGGACTGCTGTCGCCCCCCCCGCCCCCCCCCAGGGCGGGCCCTGCTCACAGCGCATCCGACAGCCTTCCAGGTCTCTTCTGTGCATTCACGGAACATGCATGAGCGCGCCCCCTACCCCCCACCTCCCATCTTCTTTAATCACACAACAGGCCCTGGGGGGCTTATGAGCGGACATATCTCTCCCCGTTTCTTACACCAACGTAGCTTTTCTACATGACTGACCTTTCTCTCTCTATCTCTCCTGCTTTGGCAAAGGTGCCTGGAGGCACGGGGCAAGGCCGTCGGAGCTGAGGGCTGGGCCACGGGTAGCTGTCCGAGGGGGACGGGGCACTGGCCCTGAGAGCAGAGGGCGTCCCCACGCAAATGTCTGCTCTCAGGAGTTAATATGTAACAGGAAGGTCCCTTGGGGTTCCACATGCCTCTGGGCCTGGGTGGCAACTCATGATAGGCAGCCTTTTTTCCTGGAATGCTTTGGTCTCTGGCCATGGGAGGCGACCCCCTGGGGACTGGCCGCTGCCAGATTATAGTGGCTGTCTGGATCAGACCGTCCCTCCAGGCTGGGCAGAGCCATGAGTACCTCTTGGAGAGGAATGGACAAGGCTTCTCAGGTCAAATGTGTTGGAAGCAGGGAACCTTGGTGCGGCTGGAACCCCGCTGGGTGTGGAGCCAGTCTCCGGGTGCACACGCACACGTGCGTACACACACACACACACACACACACACACACACACCCTGGACTCCAACCCCTCGCAGGTAGCCAGACAAGCGGAGGCTGCCAGATGTCCCCTGCTGAGGGACAGGCGGCCTGTCTGGAAATGCCATGTTTGGCAGCCCCTGAAACCCCTTTTTCCTGTTGCTGGTGGCTCTCAGCTCCCGCAGGGCGGGAGGGCCGTCTGCCCTGAAGTCTCCTGAGGGGACCACACTAAAGGGTCTTTTTGGCTCTGCTCCTGCTGCTGCCAAGCTGACCGCGTGTGGGCTTCCTCGGTGGCACGCTGATGGCACTTCACGGTGGTCTGAGGGGCAGAGGGCGCCCGCTGGAACACACCTCTGCTTTTACTGTCTGTCCAGGCTCCCTATTCGGGGGGGGCCGGGAGAGACTTGACCTGTTAACAGGGCTCCCATTTCAGGACGGACAGACATTGGCACTCACCCTCCAGTCCCGTTTGTAAGCAAAAGGTGGCTTTCTGACTTTCTGTAGCCGACACCACGCTCTCTCTGAGCCCTGACTCCGCTGGCAGCAGAAAATGGAAAGATTTGCCGGTTGATGGGTTGGCAGCCTCTTCTAACTGAAGACACACTTTTAGGAGATGTGGGCTGTTAACGAAACCTCGACTCATGCCCACTGTGTTTTCCAGGGGCTGCGTGGAGCGAGGCTCCCCGAGGTGGGGGCGGGCCAGCCCAGCCGAGGTGCCGATGGGCATCACAGGGCAGAATGGAAAATGACCAGCATCCTTGGCGCTCAGGCCTGCCTGTCCATTCTAGTACTTTTCCCGCTCGGAGGACATTTGTCAGGGTGGCCGTGGCACACAGATGGGGAAAATCCTCGGAGGCGGCCCGGGAGATGCTGTGTTGGACCACGTCACAGCCTTCTGAGGAGGCACCTTGGCTTCCTCATCCCAGCTAGAGAAATGGGCTTCCAGGCCTGGAGATCATCTGAGTGACCCAGTTGGTAAGTGTCAGAGCCGGGATCCGATTTCAGGGACCACAGCCCCGCACCCTTGCTTCTCCCCAACACCACGCAGATTTCCAATCTTTAGCTCTAACCCAGGGTCACCACGGTACTTGTCTACGCGACGGGGCCCTGAGCCCCAAACCCGGGCGAAGGAGCTGATAAAGTCTCCCTGTCCTGGACGGAAATGAAACCTGCTCTTCACGAGGCCTGTTCATCCTCTGCCTCTGCTCTTTAGAGAAATATGACACAGCCGGGGGGAAAATGAAAAAGACAATAAGTGCCCACACCCTTGGTGGCTGAGTCAAAAATTTGTACCCGCGCCCTGTATTTATAGCTGCAAACAGGGAGACAGAGAGAAGCAGCTGCTCGCTGCTATTTCGAAGAACTCAGGCTTCCAACCAAAATAGTCTCTGAACTTTTGAAACTCTCTTTCTAATAGTCTCGGGGGGAGTGTACCAATATCCTAGAATTTGAGACGATATTTTTAGTCTTGCAATAAGTCGTGCGCGTCCCTCCCTCCCCACCGCACTGTTCCCGCGCTGCGGGCTGAGCTCTGTGGTTTTACCCAGGGGAGGGTCTCGTGGATGAGAGCTCCATTTATGAAAAAGAAAAAAAAAAGACCTCAAAATATTTATACATTCAAAAAATTGCCCCAAGGAGTCAAGAAATAACTTAAACTATATTCAATTAAAAAAATAAGATAGCTTGTTTTAATCTTAATAAAGATGCTTATTAAAATAGATTTGCAGATGCTGTGGCCCATATGCATGCCGCATATCTGTGCTCCCTGCGCGCATATATTAAGCTCAAAACGCTACATTCCATATGCCCGGCTCCTTCCTGTAGTGAAGGCGGCATTGGCTAGAGATCGGAACGAACACGGACTGCGGAGGGCGTCTGTTGCTGTCTCCAACCAGACACCTTGGCATTGTGTTCATTCTTGCCCCTTCTCATCCCCACAGGCAGCCACCTGTGAGCCATCTCAGGTCAGCCCCGGTCTGCCCAGCTCACCGGCAGCACCGCCTGCAACTCCGCCTGCCAGCCCACTGCCTGCCCTCCGCTCCCGGCTGCAGATCCGCAGCCTGGCAGCAGTCAGGGCTGGAGGGCTTTGCCCTCCGAGGATCAAAACTCCAGGTTTTGGCAATGACAGCGTCCTCACTGCCCCCGCTGTGTGACATCTGCCTTGGTGGGGCTGTGACAGAGGGGTGGTCTCCCCATCGTGCAGATTTAAGCTAGACCATCAGGGGCTGCCTCTGGCCCTGGGATCCAGAGTGAGGACACCGGAGCTGGGGAGGTCTGAGGTCTGCCGCTGGGGGCCCATCTCCTCTGGCTGTGCACACACCCCGTGGATGGGTGCCCGGCCTTGCTGAGAGCCGCTTGTTCAGAGATGTGATCACTTCCAATTTTATCGTTTTGCCAGAATTGGGTTCTTTTGTACTTAACCTAAAAACCTGATGGATTCGGAGGCCCTCGAGAATGCAGTAAGGAAGCTTTGCGCCTCTGTTCAACCTTACCGCTGTCCAGTGTGCTTAGAGAGGCGGCGGGGGCTGTCAGTCAGGCCCCCGGGGGACCTGCCAGGCTGAGCGACCCGTGGGGGTTAGGGTGTGTGGGGGCCCCCCTGGGCCCGCAGCACCAAGTGGCACGTGGGGCACCTACTCTCTCTCTCTCTCTGTCTCTCTCTGGAACTGGCTAATGCTGTCATGGAGGCTGAGCAGCCCCATGATCTACCGTCCACAAGCTGGGACCCAGGACAGCCCCGGGTGGAGTTCAGTCCTCGTGTGAAGGCCTGGGAACGCTGGGCCCAGGGGCATGACGGGGTTTGAGTCCAAATGCCTCGGGGAGGAGATGCCAGCCATGCTGGCTCAAGCATATGGTGAGTCCTCCCCTTCCTCCTCCTTCCAGTTCTACCTGGGCCCTCGACAGCTTGGGTGGTGCCCCACAGACAGGTAAGAGTGATCTTCACAGAGGCCACTGCTTCCAGTGCCAGGTGACTCTGGAGAGACCCTCACAGACGCTCCAGGTACAACATCTCGTTGGCCCTCTGGGACTCCCGTAGCCCGGGCAAGTGGACACGTACAATGAGCCATCAAACATCTTTGCTCTTTCATTTCACCGTCAGCTGTCTGGTTTGTGTTTGTCACTCACTCGTCCCCAGGGGCCAGAGTGCAGCTTGCCACGATCTGTGTCGTGCAGGGCGGGGCATGTTTTCAGAGGCGGGCATTGGGGGACATCCTGTCTCTTCCCTCTAGCACGTGCGGTGGGGATGCGATGGCCCCACACTCCAAATTCCTTGAAAGTTTACCCTGTGACATCGAATTGCCTGTTCAGTGTATGTGACATCTCTGAAGACGATGTGCAAATCTGTTTAGTGACGTGGGAAGTGATGTTTGTGGCCGGGTGATTATGGAGGACTTAGTTCACTACGGCACCATGCCAGGAGTCTGGAACAGGCACGGCAGAGGTGTCATTGCAGACTGTCACCTCTGTGTCCCCCAGAGGGAACGGGTGTCGGGGACGCCCCCGCGCTCACAATCCCAGGCCCCTTTCTGGAAGACACCATGCACACAGAACTGAAGGAAGACGCTACAGGCACCGGAGCTTGGAACAAAGTGGGCCATGTCTCACTCGCTTTGCTTCTGCCAAATAATCTGTAAATTATAGTCCATTGCCTTTTTTTTTTCATTAATTGCACATATTCTTTTTCATTTGGCTGCAAATTCTATCACTTTGGCCAAAAATGTGTACTTCTGCAACAGCACAAAGTAAGCACTTTGAAAGGACAAGCAGTTCGGAGAGAGGAGGTAATTATACCAAGGAAACCAAATGCAGGAGGAGAATAGAGGCCCCCAGGACTGAAATGAGAGGAAACGAGATAAAATGAAGTCCCCCGCAGCCTCAGGACCAGGCAGATGGGTGGCACCAGAGCGAAGGGCCTGCCCCCTGTGGCTCCCTCCTGCTGGCATTTCCTTGTCTGTGCCCTGGGGCTTGTTCCTCATGCCTCCCTTCCCTGTGGCGGGGGCGACAGAAGCCACCTCACTGGGGAAGCGCTGTCCGATCCACCCCGCACCCCGGTCCTGTTGGAGCCCAAGCTGTACATCCCGAGTGTGTGTGTGTGTGTGTGTGTGTGTGTGTGTGACCGTCCTTCCATGCCGGGCTGGGCATGCAGGGCAGCTTCCCTGCTTGCTGACCCCGGGCGTTAGCCATTATTGTGCCCTTTTATCCAGAAGACGAACTGTGGTTACAGACTCTGGTGGGTTTTCACAGGAATTCACTGATCCATCCCGCCGAGCGGGGCGGGCATGCAGCCTGACCCTTGATGGCAGGAGGGGCAGATGGGCCCCCAAGTCCTGAGGGCCCTCTCCTCCTTCTTTGAGAACCTCAGAGACATGCTGGGTGATGCGGGGACCGTGTCTCCAGGACTCTAACCAGCCAGTTCAGCGCTCTCGTTCTTGGGGGTGGGAGCTGGGGCGGGGAGGGGGCCACTCTGTGCTGATTTGGCTGCCACCGTTCAAACATGCAAACTCTACATTGAAAAGGTGAATTCCCCCGTGTGTAGATTACACCTTAATTATAAAAAGAGAAATAAATGTCCCCTAATTACTCCTTTCTGAGCCACAAAACCAGAGCTGGCCGTTGCTGGCCTCGCCGTGGAGCAGAGTCCTGGCTGAGGCCCCTGAGTCTGGGCACCTTTGCGAAGCAGCCGTCCCGGGAGAGAAGGAGCTCTGCAGCCAGCCAGAAGCAGAGACATGTCCGCTCCTGTGCAGCCCTCGTCCGTGCTGGAGAGGAGACAGCCTTTGCTTAAAATCAGACTATGCACGTTGCTTGAGACTGGTGGACGGGAATGGTTGTGCAGGACATTACTTCCCCATATTTAATCACATAATTAGATGTATTTTAATGGAAAGCTGATTTGTAATTTCTGAACAATCAGCGTCCTCCTGGGCAAGGGCTTTGGGAACGAAACGTGGAGCCGTTTTCCCGGAGGAGCTCCCTTCTCCCAGGTGAGTCGGGGCGCATTCCGGTCCCTCACCACGGCCGCCGGGCAGTGGGACAATCTGTGTCACTGCTCACTCCGCTGAAAGACGAGAGAAAGACCACCAATATGGGAACTTTTCAGACACGCTGGGTCTCTGTTGCCCACTGACAGTAGGAGCCGATGGGACAGGCGTGTGCACACAAGTGAGGCAGGCCTGCGAGGGCGTGGGACACTCTCGGGGAAATCTCCGAGGCCGCGCTGTTTTGCCTTTGATTGGCGTTCGCTTCTTTGTGCCGAGGGCTCTGCTTCCTCACAGCCTCCACTGTCCCATCGGTGTGGGTTCAGACAGGAAGCGAGAGCTGCTATAAATGCGCTGGGAATGGCTGGGCACAACACGGGTTTTAGCACTGACCGGATGCTGGGAGAGCGTCCATGGAAGGGTCGGGACAGACCCTGAGACCCCGAACAGCAAAGGCGGTGGTGGCTCCCAAAGGCTCACCAGAAAGGCTCCGACTTCTCAAGAGTGCCTGAGGAGGCTCTTGCCAGCTGCCCGGCTCTATAGCAGCCGGGCAGGCCTGTCCCACACGCCTGTGGAGAAGCCTCTGTGGACCCCACTCCACCCCCAGATCTGCCGTCTCTGCCTCCTGAGAGCAGTGGAGACAGCCGTCCTGGTTCCAGGTCCACATGGGCACACTCCATCCTGGATTGCACAGGAGAAGGGATGCTGGGAGAAAGTGCGGCCCCCAATTGCCCTCCCCATTGCCAGGGGCGTGGGGTGGCTAAGCCTTGCTGCCAATCATCCTCCGCACACATGTGGTTTCAGGCTCCCGGAATGCTGTTCCCTCAGGCCCAGCTTTCAGGTCTCACCCTGAGGGTCTCAAGCAGAGTGTAGCCTCTCTCAGCGACCCAATCTAGAGCCCGTCCTTCCTAATTCACTTCTCATCAAACTCTCATTCTTCCTCCTAGGACTTGTTACAGTTTGCGAGTCTGCGGTGGTAGGTTTCACCCATCCTCGACGTGAATCTCCATGGGGTCAGGTGCCCGAGCTGCGGGGTTTGCTGCTGCGTACCTGCGTCCTAGCACGGCACTTACGAACAAGCACGCATTGATTACAGTTCTGCATTCAAACCTTTCTGGGGCACGCTGAGGCCAGTCTGTGTCTGTTACAGAGTCTATGTACTCATCGTAAGAAAAGGAGGAAAGAACAACTGCCGGACGACTGTGATCTGCAAGGCCGGCTTCTGGATATGGTGGGCGGAGCATGAAGACCCTAAACGGAATGGGTTCGTGTCTGGCTTGGAGTCATTTACTCTGAACGCAGTCGGTCTGAGAGCATGTAGACCTCACCCCAAGAATGCCTTCTACTTGATTCCTACTTAAGTGTGATAGGGCCTCTCTTAAGTGTGATAGAAAAATATGGTTCTTTTTATTCAGTCAGTTTATGCCATGGTCCAGAGTGGAGGAGCGAATATTAGCTTCCAAGGTTAGGAACAGGATATATGAGCTGAGAAATTTGGAATTGCTCTGTGTAGCCAGGATTTCTGACCAACACAAACTATTGCCCAGGGAAAAAAAAGAGGGGGGGCTTATAAAGGCAATTCGGAGGTGCGGGCTTGCTGGGTCTTCAAGCTACATATCACTATTTCAAACTTCATTTCAGTCATGTTGTGTTAGTTCTCAATTTGGGGAGAAAATAAAGAGTGTTTCATCTTTTCTTTGGTTTGGGATAACACAGAAAATACCGTAACTTTAAGGTTTGGGTTTCTCGTGAGATGGGGAAACTTTAAAAAATTGTCTTCAGTTGGACGTGGTGTCGCAGCATCTACCCACCAGGTTAATTAGATGTCTACTAGTTAAGAGGGGAATTTTAATTGAAGAACATAAAATTTAAATGGTTTGGAAAATGTCAACATGGCTTCCTATTTTGAGCCCAACACAGATGATAGAACAAGAGGGTATAAATGAAAATTAAAGAAAAACAAATTCAGAACAGATGTCAGGAAGTGTTTCTTTTTTTATTTTTTTTTCTCTGCTCAGAGAATCATAAATGTGTGGAACAGCTTACCAGGCAAGATAGTTAAGGCACAAATTGGGAGGTCATTAAATAAACAATCCGATCGCAAATAGATGGCAGAAACAAGGAGCTGTGGTGAAGGAAACGGCCTCTCTCTTCCTCGGTGTTGGATGTTTTTGGATGAAATCAAGTCCTTGGCCGTCTCTCAAGCCTTAAGCATCTCGAGCATGTGGAGGGAGCTCACGGATGTTCCAAGGTCTGTATTTCCGTGCTTCAAATGTGTGCTCGGTGAGCATCATCTTGGGAAATTTTCTTGTTGGACTTCTTCCACCCAACACATGTGGTCCAGGAGAAACGGGACATGTGAAAACACAAAGTCCCCGGGAACAAGAGGCGTGGCGGCAGACGAAGGACTGAACTGGTGGCTGGATGTGGGCACGGGGCCACACCTGCTGCCTGCATTAAAGATTCAGAGTGAGGCATCACAGTTCGGCTAATTCCGCTTGTGATTGTTCATGTTGAAACAAGGAATAGACGGACGCAACGTCCACCACTGTGCAGGATCGAAAGGCGTCTGCCTAGACAGGGCCTGTTCTGGATTGAATGACTGGGCCCCGTGTCCTATACTGACTTTGTCAGGAAGTCCCAAACGTCCCACAGGCAATAAATCATGCCAATCAGCAGATAGAGTTATGTTTCCACCACGGTGACTGTGGCTTGGGTCAGGCACATGGCAAGACTGGCTGCCCATCATACCTCTACGTGCAAACTTCCGGACAGCTGCTATGGCCACTCCCAGGTCTGGCTGAGCAAAATGCAGAAGGAAGGACTGGGAAGAATTAACGGTACTTTTTCTTGTATTCAGGAGCAGAAAAATTGTGTGTTGGCCTAGGTCCCAAGTTCTGAACACGTAAACTGTTTATTTGACATAATCTCCCATCACTACCCACACTCTGAAAGTCACCCAGGCTGTCACTGCCAACCCATCAAGGACACTGCCAACCTTTGATGGAGAGTCAACCCATCAAGGACCGCATTATAGCTGGACACAACAGCCAATCAGCACGTGCTTCTCTCCAGGGCCCTGGCTTCTGAAAGTCGGTCTTACACAGTTGCCAAGTTGCCAGTGTCTGAGCATTTCCCCTGGTCAAAGCCCGCCCACCTTGTGGGCGGGGGCTTCCCGAACCTCCGGTGGGACCAAGGCTGTGCTGACTGTTCCCCTGGAGACTGCAGGAGTCTTCCCTGCTCGCGAACCGGGGAGGTCTCTGATCTTACATGAGATCTACAGTTTAATTTATTCTTTGTCATTCAACCCTTGTTTAGAGCCACTTCTAATTGCAAACTTGTGAGTGACGGACACACCGATGTGGTGCTGATGTGCTCAAATTCCGTGTTTTCAATTCCTGTGATGGTTATTACCCTTTTTTAAAATGGAGATATTATTGTTTAGAGCAGTTTTACATTCCCAGAAAAATTAGGCCCAAGATACAGAGATGCCCCACAGATCCGGAGCCCTCACAGGTGCAGCCTCCCCCATCGTCAGCGTCCCTCACAGAGGGTCCACTGGGTACAAACGAGGAACCTATACTGACACGTCACCACCCTCCCAGGTCCACAGTCCCCTTTAGGGTTCCTCTGCAGTGTCGTATCTGCTATGGGTTGGACAAACGTATAATGACATGTATGCATCATTTGGGTGCCATACAGAGTATTTCCACTGCCCTAAACATGATCTGTGTTCTGCCTATTCATGCCTACCCCACCCCTCAATCCCTGGCAACCACTCATCTTTTTTACCGTCTCCATAATTTCGTCTTTCCCAGAATTCATAGGGTTGGAATCACAGACCATGTAGCCTTTTCAGACTGGCTTCTTTCGCTTACTTACATGCATTTAAGGTGCCTCCATGTTTTTTTTTCTTTTTTTCATGGCTTGATAACCCATTTCCTTGAAACTGAGTAATATTTCATTGTCTGGACAGACCACATTTTGTTTATCCATCACACATTGAAGGGCAACTTGTTGCTTCCCAGTTTTGGCAATTATGAATAAAGCTGCTGTAAACATCTGTGTGAAGATTTTTCTCTGGACATACGTTTTCACTTCCGTTGGGTAAATACCAAAGGGTCCCACTACTGGATCACATGGTAAGGGTGTTTACTTTCGTAATAAATCACCAGACCCCCTTCCGCAGCTGAATCACTTTTCACTCGCACCGGGTCCTGTCACTCAGCATGTGCACCAGCAGGTGCTGCTGTTGCGGCCACAGACTCCGCCCCCTCAGACAGGTGTGCGGTGGGGCCTCCTTGTTTAGTGCGCATTTCCCTGATGGACGTGTGATGCGCACCATTGTTTCATTCACTTCTTTGCCATCTGTATATCTTCTTCGTTGTGGTGTCTGTTAAGGTCTGACATACTTTTTAACTGGGCTGTTTGCTTTTTAAAAAAATATGTTCTATTGATTATGCTATTATAGTCCCATTTGTTCTCCCCTTAATTCCTCTCTTCCCTGTACCCCCTTCCCACCATTATTCCCCCATCTTAGTTCATGTCCATGGGTTGTAATATAAGTTCTTTGGCTTCTCCATTTCCCATACTATTCTTAGCCTCCTCCTGTCTATTTTGTACCTACCATTTATGCTTCTTATTCTTGGTACCTTTCCCCCATTTCCCTCCCCCTCCCTGCTGATAACCCTCCATGTGATCTCCATTTCTGTGATTCTGTTCCTATTCTAGTTGTTTGCTTAGTTTTTTTTTTTTTAGGTTCAGTTATTGATGGTTGTCAGTTTGTTGTCATTTTACTGTTCATATTTTTTTCTTTTTTTCCCTTAGATAAGTCCCTTTAACATTTCATATAATGAGGGCTTGGTGATGATGAACTTCTTGAACTTGACCTTATCTGGGAAGTACTTTATCTGCTCTTCCATTCTAACTGATAGCTTTGCTGGATAGAGTCATCTTGGGTGTAGATCCTAGCCATTCATGACTTCGAATACTTCTTTCCAGCTCCTTCTTGCTTGTAAGGTTTCTTTTGAGAAATCAGCTGGGAGCCTCATGGGAACTCCTTTGTAGGTAACTGTGTTCTTTTTTCCTGCTGCTTTTAAGATTCTCTCTTTATCTTTAATATTTGCTAAGTAATTATGATGTGCCTTGGTGTATGCTTCCTTGGGTCCTAATTTTTTGGGCCTCTCTGAACTTCCTGGACTTTCTGGAAGTCTATTTCCTTTGCCAAATTGGGGAAGTTCTCCCTCATTATGTTTTCAAGTAAGTTTTGAATTTCTTGCTCATTGTCTTCTCCTTCTGCAACCCCTATAATTCAGATGTTGAAACGTTTAAAGATGTTCTGGAGGTTCCTAAGCCTTTCCTCATTTTTTTGAATTCTTGTTTCTTTATTCTGTTCTGATCAAATGTTTATTTCTTCTTTCTGCTCCAAACTGTTGATTTGAGTCCCAGTCTCCTTCCCCTCACTGTTGGTTCCCTGTACATTTTCCTTTATTTCACTTTTCATAGCCTTCACTTTCTCCTCTATTTTGCGACCATATTCAACCATTTCTGTGAGCATCCTGATTACCAGTGTTTTGAACTGTGCATCTGATAGGTTGACTATCTCTCCATCACTTAGTTGTATTTTTTCTGGAGCTTTGATCTGTTCTTTCATTTGGGCTATATATTTTTTGTCTTAGCGAGCCTGTTTTGAGCCTGTTTTGTAGGGGCGGAGCCTTAGGTGTTCACCAGTGCGGGGTTACCCAGGTCGCTGCATTGTGATGCTGTATGTGGGGGAGAGGTCCAAGAGGGAACAATGCCGCTTTTTCAGCTCTCAACCAGCTTTCAGTCACTTCCCTTGCTCCCCACAAGTAAATTGGGCCCTTCTGGTGCTGATTCCCAGATGGGTGGGTTTGTGTACGTTCTAGGACCCTGTGGGTCTCTCCAACAAACTCTCCTGTGAGGCTGGGAGTTTCTCCTGCCCCCTCAACCCCCACAGGTGTTTTCAGTCAGAGGTTTGAGGCTTTATTTCCCTGCGCTGGGACCCTGGGTTGTGGGTCTGTCTTGCTCCCCAGTTGTTCCTCCTGGTTTATCTGCACAGGAACGTGGGATCGCCCGCTCCTCTAGCAGCACCCTTGCCATGAGTCCTCTCTGCCCGGCTGCCCATCTGGGTGAGTGTTTCTTCTTTAACTCTGGTTGTTGGAATTCCATACAGTTCGATTTTCTGGCAGTTCTGGTTATTTTTGTTGTTGTTAAATTTGTTGTTGTCCTTCTTTCAGTTGTGCGAGGAGGCAAAGTGTATCTACCTATGCCTTTATCTTGGCCGGAAGTCTAGGTTGTTTTCTTATGGCTGAGTTTTACAAATTTTTTGGTATATTTTGGATAACCATCCTTCATTACCTGTGTGTCTGCAAACATCCTCTCCCAGTTTGTGGCTTATCTTCTCGTTCCCCTGACGTTATGTTTTGCGGTGCAGAGATTTTCACTTGAATGAAGCCCAGCTGATAAATTGCTTCTTTTGTAGACTGTAACTTTTGGTTGTGTGTATAAAAAGGCACCACCATGCCTGAGGTCATCTAAGGTTACTCGTACTATCTTCTAGGAGTTTATGGTTTATCTCTTTACACTTGGACCTAGGATCCCTTTTGAGTTAATATTTGTTAAGGTTGTTAGGTCTGTGTAAGATTTATTGTTTTTCATGTGAACTGCCAGTTGTTCCAGCACCATTTGTCGGAGAGACTGTGTATGCCCTGTTGGAGTGCTTCTGCTCGGTTGTCAAAGATAAGTTGACTGTATTTATGTGGGATTCCTTCTGCGCTCTCTATTCTCATTCATTTGATCTGTTTGTCTATTCTTTCACCAACAAAATTGTCTTGAGTCTTGTAGCTTTATTATATGCCTTGAAGTCGAATAGCATCCAATGCTATTTTTCTCCCTCAATACTCTTGGCTGTTCCAGTTCTTTTGCCTTTTGGTGTAAAGTTTTAAATAAGTTTGTTAATATTTACAAGGTAATTTCTGGGATTTGGATTGGGATTGCATTGAATCTCTACATACAATTGGGAAGAACTGACATCTCGACAATGCTGAGTCTTCCTGTCCATGAACATGAAATATTTCCCCATTTATTAAGTTCTTTGGTTTTTTTCATTGTAGTTTTATAGTTTTCCTCATGTAGATCTTGTGCATGTTTTGTTAGACTTATGCCTAAATATTTTTGGGGGGAGGGAATGTTAATATAAATGCTATTATGCTTTAATTTTAATTTCTATTTACTTATTACTGGTAGATAGAAAAGTGACCAACTTTTGTATATAAACCTAGTATCTAATAATTGCTAATAATTGCTCTTAGTTCCAGGAGTTTTTGATGATTTAAAAAATTTTTCTTCATAGATGATTATGTCATCTGTGAACAAAGATAGTTAATTTCTTCCTTCCTAACCTGTATACTTGTTATTTCCTTTTCTTGTCTTTTTGCATTAGAAGGATTCCCAGCACAATGCTGAAAGGAAGCAGTGAGAGGGGACAGACTTGCATTGTATCCAGTATTAGTGGGAAAGCGTCACATTTCTCACCATTAAGCATGCTATCAGTGGTAGTGTTTTTCTAAATATTCTTTATCAAGTTCAGGAAATTCCCTCTACTTCTAATTTACCAAGAGTTTTTTTTCTTTTTAATCAAGAATGAATGTGGAATTTTAAACACTTATCAAATGCTCTTTCTGCATGCATTGACATGATCATGTGATTCTTTTAGTTTGTTGATATAATGGATTACAATGATTTTTGAGTGATAAACCAGTTAAATTTGCGTAACTGAAAGAAATCCCACTTGGTTGTGGTGTAAAATTCTTCTTCTGCATTGTTGAGTTCAATTTGTTAATATTTTGTTCAGGAATTTCACATCTGTGTTCATGAAAAATATTGGTCTGTAGTTTTGTTGTAATGTCTTTATCCAGTTTTGGTGCTAGGGTGGTGCTGGCCTTGTAGAGTGTGGTAGGAAGTCTATTATCCATTGTTTATTGGTGAATATTTGAACTTCAAAATGTCAAAATGTAAGTGTCGACTTCACCATGAGTTTTCTGAACAGTGGACATTGTGGTTCCATTTACTGTTACAGAGATTATCAAATCTGTAGGTGTCTCACATTTTTACGGCCAACCACAGGGGCCAGTAGTCCCAATTTAGCCAAATTTTCCCTTTAGTTGCACAATATTTTTCTCACGTGAAAACCATCCTGTTGAGAGTAAAAACCTTCCACACGAGACTTTAGAAATAATGGTACACTTTTGCAGAGACTCATGTGTAGTGTTGAATATTCGAAAAACATTTGATAATTTTATTGACCAGCGAACATCAGTTTTTCACCTTAAGTGACTATTTTTCTGACTTCTGTCAGAAAAAGTTTATCAGGCGATTCACTATAATCCTGAATAAGAGTCATAAAAAAAGTTATGCCGTGAAAGATGCCATTATGTCCTTGAGCCAATGAAGTTTGGGAGTAATTCTGGAGCGTCCGTATGTGTTCAGTACACCAGTTCATAATGCTAACGTTGAGTGTGAGTTTTAAGGCACAGAAGTGAAATAAGTTGGGTGTGACTCTGCGGGGGTTGTCTCAAGGTACATGGCTGGAGACCATCTCTGAAAGGAATTGTATCTGCCAGTTCCTAGGAGCTGGGCCGCAAGGCAGAGCAGGTGGCTGCTGGCACAGGTGAGAGGGGAAGCTGGCGGGGAGCCCTCGCCACAGTGTGCAGGTGCGGTGACAGCGTCACTGACTGCTGGACACCTTTTGAAGTGGGCAGTCCCACTGTGCTAGATTGGAACCCTAGCTCTAGACTCGGGGTGGCTCTGTTTGGGACTTTTATCCAAGCAGCCTGCTGAGGAGAGAGCAGCTAGCACTGGGGAGTGGTAGACAGCGGAGCAGGCTGCTGCTCGGATTTCCGCTCCGGTGACGGTGGCGCGGCTGAGTCCCAGGGAGTCTGAGAAACGGGAGGAGAGCTGGGCTGGGAGAGTCTCTGCTAAGCCCAGCCGGGAGGCTTCTGCTCGGTAGTGTGGGATGGAAATGGTCTCCCAGGGCAGCCCTGCTGTACCAATATTTTTTCTATACCCAAACCAACATGCCCCCGGGCTCACGCCAGGAGTGGCGAGTGGGGAAACCGAGGGGACTCCTTGGCACACACACGCGTGTGTCTTCCATAGGGACTCAGCAGCTCCCTTTGCAGCAGCTCCTGGCCTCGGGGTTGGTATCAGAGACTTACAGGCTCTCCAGGAAAATAAAAAACATAAAAGAAACTTGTAAAAGACAGAGCCTGCTATTCCTACGATTAACTTCTTCCTGAAATCCCTAGAAGCTGGGCCAGGAGCAACTAGGGAATGAAAGGTCCCAATAGGATGAAGCAAACTGTCCCTCCCTTGCTCACACCTTCCAGGGGTCCCAGGCATTTCTCGGAGGCTGCGTGTTTACGTTTTGAGAGTTGGTTTTCCGGGGGGCGTGTGCAGCGTCGGTTCTCATGTTACCCTTCTCTTAATGCAGTCTGCCAGGATGCTCTCATCAGCCGCTGCAACCCGCCCCACTCTGTTCTAAAGGGAAACGCGTCTCAAACCAAATATTCTCTTTCTCTCTCTTTTCTTGCACCAATATATTTCATATAGGAATAAAACTGTAAGATTTCAGTTTTTTTAAACCCACAAAAACCTGTCTTTCGGTGCACGAACTCAAGGGGTTTACTTGTGTATTTTCTCCTGTTCCTTGGGTGTGAGTTCACCTCATCACGTATTGTTTACTAACTTACTTCTCTATGGAGGGCACCTACTATGTTCAAGACAACAGGCACTATGTCAGACGCTGGGGTCAGAGATCTAACCAAGTATGTTCTGGGTTGCCATGGAGCTTGTGGTCAAGGGGAAAAATACTTATTTTATGTTTTTCTCTGAGAACACTAGTTCAGTGAGAGAGAACCCAAAAAAGCCACATAACTCAAGAGCATGCAACTCTCACTGTCCGCCTCTCTCACCTCGTTCCTCAAGACTGAGCAAAATAGCCTTCTGACACAGAGCTGAACTTGAACCCCGTCTGTCACTTACTAGCCATGAGCTCCTAGGCTTTTCCTCGGATGCAGATATGTGGGAGCACATCTTTCATTCCTTATATCCCAGACTGATGCAGCTATAATTCAGCCCCCATTCTCTATTGTTGTAGGAGATGAGGAAGATGCCATATAGATGGTTACCATGGTAATTAATAAAGTTCATCTTTTAAAAAAATTTTTTAAATAATTTTTATTTATTTATTTTTTAATATTTTTTAAAGATTTTATTTGGTTGCCTCTTACATGGCCCCCACTGGGGACCTGGCCTGCAACTCAGGCATGTGCCCCAACGGGGAATCGAACCGGGACCCCTTGGTTCCCAGCCTGAGCTCAATCCACTGAGCTACACCAGCCGGGGCAAAGTTCATCTTTTAAAAGGTTTTATTTATTTATTTTTAGAGAGAGGGGTAGGGAGGGAGAAGAAGAAGGAGAGAAACACTGATCTTGTACTTCCGATATCGTTTCGTCCTCGCAGCAGGTATGATCCTCAGCATGCCACTGACATTTAGTGCCGTGGATAACTTCCCCAAGTTCGTGGCCAAGGCTGGGTTCTCTTCCACGGCAGCTGGTCCCGAAGGGAGTGCTCTTGTCTGCTGAGCTATAGGCTCCACCATGTTTGGGCGGAGCTTAGGGTCCAGACCTCTGCAGTTGCTCCTTGGGATGACACCTTGTCATTAGCTCTTAAAGCAGTCTGGCTTCCATCACAACTGCCTGTCAGGGGCCACCATTTACTGCCTCCTGCCGTCCACTGTCTTCACGGGTGACTGGCCTGGGGGCTTCTTAGTCGGCAGGGTGTGTTGGCAGCGAGGTGCTAGAGTAGCAGGCTATTTCTTCTGGAGTAATTGCAGACAAGGAGAGGCGTAGCCTCACCAATAAAAAAGAGAACAGAGAAGATGGCAGAAAAATACTTTTTTTTTTTTTGCAATAAGGTCTTGAGAGAGAAAGAAGGAAGAAGAGGTCAGAGGTCGAGGTGATTGAAGTCTCAACACCACGTGGCTGAGTGACCTGGGCGGGGAGGTGGGGCTGGCGCCAACCCCCTGGATCTGATGGCAGAATCTCTAACATGAATTCCTGTTGAGAAGGTTCGAGAAGACTGGGGAGAAGCTCAAAAACACCCACAACCCTTGTTCTGTCTCACGGATCCACAAAACGTAGCTTGTTGGAAATCATGGCACAAGCCAGGAGGCAAAAAGAGAAAATTCTTAGACAGAAGACCAAGTAGAGGCGAAATAAATGACCCCCGTCTGTTTATAGTCCACAGCTAACCTGGAAGAATCGAGAACATCTCATTGACCCCACAAAAAAGAGCTTTAAAGCTGTCTGGGAAAAATAAGGTTAGAAGAGGAAACCAATTTATAAAACACGTGATTACTCCCGGAAGATGCTTAGCACAACGTTGATTTATTCAGTGTGGGCGCCTTCTTTTTTTTAGTGTGGAAAAATATCCATAACATAAAATTTACTGTTCTAAACGCACAGCTTGTTGGCATTAAATACATTTGCACTGTTGTGCAACCATCACCCCCATCCACGTCTGGAACGTTTTTGTGCCCCCAAACTAAACTCTGTCCCCATAACCACTGGTGTCCTGTGCTCTCCCCCAGGCCTGGGAGCCAGAATCCCACGTTCTGTCCATGAATCGGGCCACTTCTCAGTGCCTCACACAAGTGGACTGGTGCAATGTTTATCTTTTGTGTTCGGCGTGGTTCACTCAGCAGATGTCTCCGAGGTTCATCTGCGTGGTAGCAGGTATTTCATTCCTGAACATATTCCATTGCAGGGGCGGACCACATTTTGTTAGTCCATCCATCTGCCGTTGGCTGTTTGGGTTGTGCTCATTTTCGGTTGCCGTGAATATGCGTCTGTGGACATGGGCGAACTCATGTCTGTCCAAGTCCCTGATTTCACTACTTCTGGGTGTATAGCCGGGAGAGGAATGGCCAGATCACATGCCAATTCTGCTTGCATTTTTGAGAAACCACCACACCGCTCTCAGTGCTGGAGTCCGTTTCCACTTTACCAGCGAAGCACTGTGTTCTGTTCTGTTGACAGAAAAAGCGTTCCAGGGACTTGCAGAATCTTGTCACCCCTCCTACGGTTGTTGTCCCACAGATTCAGCTCTGGCTCTTCAACCACGGGCTCTCGGCTGGTGGCCGGGTGTGAGGGCTGTTCCCGGGCAGAGCTTCCGTGACAGAACAGACAGCAGTCGCACAGCAGAGTGCGCACAGTTTCTCAAGCATTGTTCACACATGTTATCTCGTCGATCTTCACGAGACTGTGAACAGGCGTGGTGTATGATTCTCTTCTTACCGGCTCGTGACTGGAGGCTGGTTGACCCACGTGACTGCAGGGTGTTGTGGACTAAGTGTGGGGTCTGAGGTTGCACAGGCCTGCCTGGCTCTGCCCCCGGCACAGACCGTGACATGTCGCTCTGGTTGGTTTCAGTTGTGCCTGGGCCGGGGGGCGGGGCTCGCCACCTGGCGCATCTGCCAGCGGACCCCTTGAGCACGGCCTGAGCCACCTCTACTTGCTGTTACGTGCAGTAATTTATATTCACTTGTCAAAAATGTAGTTTCTTTGTGAAATAATTATCCACCCCCTCACCCCCAAGAAAAAGCCAACTTCCAGTGCAGATGATGAAAATGAAGAGAAAAAAAAAAGTGAGACAAGCTCAGACACTTAGGATTCTTCGCCAGAATATAAAAATGAGTAAATTCAAGAGAAAAATGCATTCAGCAATGGCTCAGATCTGCGGAATGAACAAGTTCACCAATTTCTCCCTCCAGAAATGAAAAAAAAAGACATTTGTGAAACTGTTGTAAATGATCCAGCCAGTGAAAAAATTGCTCATCAAGTGAGAGATAAGACTTAAGTGAAAACTGAAAAGGAGGTTAATGTGTAGAGTGAGAATACGCACAGGAAACACGAGGCTTCGGATGGAAATGGGACTCGGCAGGAAGCCCAGACCCGGTACAAACATTTCCACGAAGCAGCAGCCGGGAAGATTCCAGGGCGGCCCCCCCACCAACCTTTGCTGTGAGCGCTGCTGACTGGGAAGCTCGCAGGAGCGTTTTCCCTCGGGTGGTACGAGGAGAGTGGGAGGAGTGGTACCAGTCGGCCTCTTGGTCGATGCTCGGCTGTCTCCACGGCCAGAAGATCCTGAAAGGGAGGTGTGGCAGACCGCCCCACACTCCGATGCTGGGCACCTCCACCGGAGGAAGCGTGACTTGGCGCACGTAGGAATCCGCGAGCAGAGTGGGTGCTGAGATGAAGGCGGCCGAAGACCGTCTCCCGGACTTTGGGACGGCGGTAAGCTTTATGGGTGAGCCGAGCTTGCTCCACCAGCTCTGAAACCCCAGGGCATGTGGAGTCAAGGAAGAGAACTACATGCCCACCGGTGACACGCTGGGAAAGCCACGCTGGGAGCACGGCACGTTGCCTCGTGTGTGTTCTCTCGTGCGTGTTCCCATGTATGTAGGACCGCTGTGCTGTTGAAGGGCAATTCGAACTCCTGATGTTCTCAGGGCCTCGTGCTGCAGATGGGGATTATGGGGTTGAAGTCACACTGGAAAAGATGGCAGAGCCATGTTTCTCAAACACAGACCCATGCCACTCCAAAGCCTATGCTGCCCTCACTGTTCCCTACCGAGTCCCAGGAGTTAGGTCAGGCAGACCCGCTTCCCAGACCCTTGAACCTGAGCCAGGAGGTGAGCAGGGTGGAGCCCTTCAGCAGTCCCCTTCTGCCCACCCCCTTCCCCTGGCCCCCGCTGGCATGTCGTCGGAAACCGAGCAAACTCCCGTCATGCCAGAAGCTCCATTTTGATTTTATATGTTTTAAAGATATTTTTCTGTCAATACTGTTCACAATTTAATTACAATAATTAACATAGTTTCCCAATATTATTTTTGCATTTGATTATATGCCTAAAAATGTTGCAGCTGTGTTTACCTATATGCCTTTTGTCTTAGGCTTCATTTAAAATGAGAAGTAAATATCATTTTTATATATAGCTTTCCACTTGCTTTGTGAACTATTTCCATAATGCCCCGATTTAGCCACATGCCCCCTCTGCTGTGCTCAGCCCTCTCCAATTTGAGGAGAGTGGGACAGAAATCGGGGGACAGCCTCAGCTCCCTGGCCCTAGCAAGCGTTGTTTCCAAGAGCTAGGAAAATAAATATATTTTTCTTCATAAAAACAATGTAGATAATTTGTAGTCATATTTGGCTACCCATCTCTGTGCAGGCAAAATGGAATAAAACAAAATCCTTTTTGGCTCCTCTACCTCAGAGGAGGGAGGAAGAGAACGGGTTGCTGACCAGAAGCCAATTTCATCTTGACTGTTAAAAAAAAAGGAAGAAAAAAAGAAAAAAGCTTTTCAGAGACCACATGGCACAACTGAGCAGCGGAGCACCAAGCTGCTTCCCTGCCTGGAGCCGGGTTTGGGCTGCAGCGTGCTGGTGGCTGACAGGCAGCGGGGACAAGGCCAGCATCCCGCTTGTCAACGCGGCTGACCCCTGGGCCTGGCTGCAGGCGTTTGTACCTGAGGCCCTTCCCCGATTCAGGGGCCTGGACGCAGAGAAACACAGTGGCAAACTCTAGCCCACGTAGGGAACTTTCCACACGTGAATTGTGGACTGTGCTTCTTTCAGGGAAGGTTGCGTGGAGTCCACCGTACACTAGTGGGACATGAAAACTCTCTCTGCCAGGGATGCCTGGGCACCGCCGTGGGCTGGTCCCTGCTGTAGTTCAGTGCTGCAGACCACGGCGATCGCAGGGGAATCTCAGATATGGCTCTGACGGAGGAGGAGACCACAGCCAGGGCTGGGTTGGGCTGCAGAGGACCTGCAGGGTGGCTGGGGCAGGAAGGAGAAAACAGACCACAGAGAAGCCAGGAAGGTGAGAGGAGGAGCTGGTACATGCGTGCACGCACATGCGCGTGCACACACACACACACACACACACATACGGCAGCCGCTGGCTCCCTTGTGATTATAGTGTCTGGAACCAGCAGAGCCAGGACCCCAGGTCTGAAGATTCTAAGGTGTCTGGTGCCTGAGAGGGACCCGCCTTCCCAAGTTGAGACCCAGCAGAGGGGCCCTGATGCTGGTCACTCTGAGCTGTCTGCGGTGCCTCTGCAGCCTCTGATTCAATGCACGAGACGGGAGGGTGGTTCTGGAATACAGCTCAGTGAGGCTCCGTGTTTGATGCTGATCCTCACCCTGAAGCTTCCTAGCTCCGTGAGCCCAGGCAGGTCCTTCACCTCCCTGAGCCTCGAATTCTTGACTGTGTAAAGGACACTCCTGTCGTGTGGGAATCAGATGATGTTGTGAGTGCAGGCTGTTGAGTAGGGCATGTCAGAATCGGTGAAAGGTGTCCGGTTTAATTATGATTGTCCGGCCAGACAGGTGGACCCAGACTTGGGGGTGAGTCCTCTGAGAAATCCACCCATTTGATCAAATGCCTAAAACAGTATCGTTCTTTGACCTGGTCAGCTACCTAGAAGGTTGCTGAGCACTGTTTTGAACATCATATGAATAGTTGAAGGCTTAGCACACGGCCTTCAAGTCAGATGACGCTAGGTGGCGTGAGGTTAGGTGCTGACAGCCCTGCCGTTATGTGAACCTGTAAGCAGACGTGCGCAGGAGAAGACCCAGCTTTGTAGAGAGTGTGAGGGTCTCCCCGAAGGAGAAGTCTGTGAGATGCCTCACTTCTTTGGGATAACTGCCCACTCTCAGTATTTAGCCGTGTCGGAGAAGGTACTTCGCCCTGAGTTAGATAACTTGTGTGGGTTCTCGATCACTGAAGACATTCCACTGTCTATTGACATAGGTGCCCCCCCAACCCCGCCATGTGCCCAACAGCGTGTACCCGGTGAGACCAGGGGCAGCTGCGGACTGCTGGAGGCCAGCACTGGATGCAGAAGGTGGCGGCGGCCATGCAGTTTGCTCGCTGGTGCGCCCCCACATTGACCTGCCCCCACAGTGGCCCAGGGGCCACACTTTGAGAAACACAGCAGCAAGTGCTTCCCAGGCCTTTGTGTCTGATCTCCTCTACAGTGTGCAGACTCTCGTTCCCGGGCCGGCGCGTGCCGTTCCCTTGCTTCTCTCCTCGGTGGGAGCGCCTTCTGCTGTTCATCCTTCCTACCCGGGCGGTTGTGTGGTCAGCGGGAGGTCGCTTTCCGCCAGCTTTCAAAATTTCCTTCTGTTTCCAGTGAAACTGCTTCCCAGGAAGAGATGCTGAAACTCACCAAGTGTTTTTCCAGGAACTGGGTGATGGTCACATTTCTTTTTCTGTTTATGCAGATGACCAAATACTGAAACTTCTTGTAGTGCTGGCTTAAGTCCTGCTTGTGTTCCAGGGTGTTTTATTCTTTGAGTGTCCTGATGAGTTGGGTTTGCTCGTGTGCTTTGAAGGGGTTTTGCTTGTGTGCGTAAGTGACCGTGACTTCCTGTGCTGTTTTCACGGCTTCCCTTCGCTCCCTTCCTTTCTTCCTCCCTTTACCTTATCTTTTTTTCCTTTCAGTTTCAAAATGACGCCAGCTTTACATTTCAGCTGAAAATTAGCCCCATTCTCTGCATCACGGGTTATTCTGCATAATGTAGGACTGATCTGTTTCTTGAAAATTTGGTAGAATTCATGATATAAAACAGTGTAGGTTTGGTGTCTCTTGGAGACACAGATGCTCTGTATTATTTAGGATTGGTCTGTGTGTTTTTAAAACATTTATTTTTGAATTAAAATACATGTTACAGAGGATGTACAAAGATAAATATAGCCTTCACCTAGCTTTCTTTAATGTTAGCATAACCATTGTACATTTGTCAAAACTCAGAAATTAACGTTGGTACAATCCTATTAATTAAACTGCAGACTTTATTCGAATTTTGCCGATTTTCCCACTGGTATTCTGTTTCTGTGCCAGGCTCCAACGTCACGCTTAGTCGCCATGTCCCCCAGTTTCTGCTGGCCTGTGACAGTTTCTCATTCTCTTCTTATATTTCATGACCTTGAAACTTTTGGGAATCTCAGTCAGAGAGTTTGTAGAATGTCACTGCATTTGGTATGTCTGATGTGTTTTCATGATTTGATTAGATTAGGTTTATAGGTGTGGGGAAGAATTCTGCGAAGATAAAGTATATATTTTGTGTCATTTTATCATGAGATGCATGACAGCATCATGATTTATTCCTGGTGAAGTTAATCCTGATCATTTGGTTAAGGTAGTGTTAGCCAGGTTTCCCCACATGAAGTCTATATACTTTTCCTTTCTGTATTCAATTGTTTGGAAGCAAGTCACTAGTCGGGGGCAAGATAATAATCAAGAAACGTACAGCTCCTAGCACTGCCACGCGACAGGAATGAAGTATCACGGACGATGGGGAGGGAGGGCGCCGGGACACAGGACCAGCATTCACAGACGCTCGCGGGAGGCCTGCAGGAGGTGACACTGCGTTTGAGACTTGAACAGTGAAAAGAATAAGGTCAGCTGAGTACCTGGGAGAGGGGACCCCAGACGGGGCTGTGGGCAAGCCTGGCTGTGAAGGCGGCCGTGTCGTGTTGCAGGGGACAGTGAGCGGGGGGCGTGTGTTATGAGGTGGGGACTGAGCATAGGCAGAGCTCTGCTGTTGCGGTGAGGAGTTTGGAATTTGTTCTGCAAACAATCGGAAACTGTCAGAGGACTTCAAGCAAGGATGCGAGCTGAGCTTCTCCTGAGGATATTCTGACGGCCGTGTGGGGAGTGACTGCGGGGACATTTTGGAAGTGGAACCGGAGAAGCCGGTCAGTAGCCACTATAGCGGTGTGGGTGTGTCTGGTCCCGGGTTCGGGGAGCACAGAGGTGGCTGCACTCGGGGCACGGATTTCGAAGTAGCACCAGGCGATGATGACACCTGGGGCCCGGGGAACAGTAGAGAATTGACAGTGACTCCCACGTTGTTTGTTTGAGCCCCCGGACCAATGGCAGTGCCACTGACCGCCGTGCGGAGACTCCGGGAGGAGTGGATTCAGCGGGGGTGTGAGCTAGAAATGAGGAGCTCTACGTTACGTTGGAAATGCTAAGTCTGAAGACCCATTAGACTTGCCAGGGTGCTGTGTATGTCAGGTAGGCAAGTATGTTCACAGATCTGCCTCTGGGGGCACGTCAGAGCTGGGTGCCACCCCAAGGAAGATGGCACTGGTTGTTGGACTCC
>PVJI01015901.1:0-39791 GCA_004026765.1 Micronycteris hirsuta
AAGTCGCGGCGTGAGTGAGACCCTCCGTGCGCGCTGCCTCCTCCGCCCGTTTCTGTCCCGCTCACCGGCCTGGATGTTTGTCTTCTCCTACCTCCTGGGTGTCGGACTTCCCTTCAGTTCGATTCTGTCCGTTCTGGTTGTTTAAATTTTTGCTACTGCATTAGTTGTATGGACATTCTGGATGTGCGGGCAGCGAGTGTGACCACCTACGCTGCCATCTTGGCGGAAGTCTGGAGGTCATTTTTAAAAAGTTCAAATTTGAGGTAAAAAGGTCTATCGAGCAGTGGCCAAGGCACCTGATCGGAAGATAAGCTCATGTGGCCTTGACTCCCAGATACTTTGCAACTAGCACAGTGACACCATTCACAGTGCCATCTTTGTACAGCGGGGCGTTATGTATATTGAGGTATCTGTACTTTACAATATTCACACAGAAGTAGATATTTAAATAACATTTTAACTGAGACCATTGTATACAGGGTCCGGCAGAAGTAAGGCCTGCTTGAGTGTGGTTGGTAGGGTAATAATATGGGTGCAATAATTTAGAGTTTTAATGTGAACATTTCACCTAAAAAGTCATATGGTGTGCTTGAGTGTGATATTGTTATGTTACAGAATTACATGTTTATGATTTTGCAATAAAAGATTTTGTAATAAAACAGTGGTGTTATTTGTGCTGGACCCTGTATATGTATATATGTATATATATATATATTTTTTTTTCCCTACAGTTTGTGTAATAGTGGACAGTGGAACAGTGCAAACAGGAGGATAGCAGCATGCATCTTAACTTTGGTGCTAAAACCTGATTCTTGCGGATCTGGCCTATTCCATGCAAAGCTCTAACCGTGTGGTCGTTTTAAAAACAGTTTGAATGGAACAGCTGCTATTTACATTTACACTGACAGTCAGATCCTTCCTTCCTTAGTTCTGTTTACTGCTTTCTCCTGCATGCGATGTAACATTGTTACTGGATGTATAGCAATGCTACATCAAAAGATGTGGCAAGTGAAGACACTCTGAGACATAGTTAAAATGTGTACATCATGCCACAAAAGCTTTGTCTGTGAGGACCCAGGAATGAATGAAGAAATGGACCCATGAGTTAGAATACACACGGCATTCAGTAACCATGACAAATCTATATGTAAGTCCTGTACAGCAGTTATCTTACAGTCAACAGGTTCAAAAAATTGAAGTGTCAGGGTCCGAAAAGCACATGAGTACATTGGAAGGGGACTGGACTGATCTGTGCAAATAGAGATCTGGGAGTGCCTCTGTCTCTGTGGCGGGCGGCAATGCCCGTGTGAACAACAAGCAGGCGCAGTGACCTGTGGTGAAACGTGTGGTCCATGAAGGGCCTGAACATCTTCCCTTCTATTCCCATACTGCAAGTACAGCCAGGGGCGCCCCGGTCCCCCTTAGTTCTGTGTGAGACGAGGTGGGGCACGCTGGTTGGTGCTTGTGCCACTTGACAAACCAGTCCCCCACCCTTTCTTTTTTATACAACTGAACATACTAACTTTGGCAAGTACACCCCTTGTGTTTCATGTAATTTCAGGAATATATTAGAAGTCGGATACACAGATGTTTTTTGGGCCAGTGGTACTGCTTGGATGGGAGTGTTCTAAGTGCAAGGCTTTACGCTCTTTGTGCCAGGCGTACTGCCCTCCTACTTCTAAAAAAGCGGAAACCACTAAGGGCTATTTAATTCTTCAATAGGAACAGCAGCACTTGATGATTGATATGTATAAACTCTCTTAAAAAGCCAGCATAGTGAAATTATAGAATACGGAAGAACATAAAAAGACAATTTGCTCCCCGGTTTTAGGGTATTCATATTTCACACTCAAAAACATTTAGGGCCCTGGCTGAGTTGCTCAGTTGGTTGGAGCGCTGTGCTATACACCAAGAGGTTTTGAGTTCGATCCCGGTCAGGGCATATATAGGAGGCAACAAATCGATGTTTCTCTCTCTGTTTCTCTCTCTCTCTCTGCCTCCCTCCCCCTCCCTCCCTCCCTCTGTCTCTAAAATCAATAAGCATATCCTCAGATGAGGATTTAATAAAAGCAATTTAGGTTTAACTTAGTATTGCTCTACCCAATGTTATTAAATAAAAGCATTCATGTGTTAAATTCCAGTCACATATCTATGATTTCAGCCTTAATTACATGTGCAGTGCAAGAGCACATTTAAGTCTATCTTTTGGATTATTCCAAAAAGTACTTATTAGAAAGAAAATTTAGAATATTTTCAAACCTGGATATTACACTAAATGGATTACCTTATTATATGCAGCTACAATAAATCTGCAGCTGCAGGACAAAGTTGATATATCTATACAAAGTTATAGGCTTCCCAAACTATTCTGTAAGAAATGTACTCCACAAAACTATATAGCATACACTCTGTGATAGAGACAGGTGCCTTATCTTGTGGTAGTTTCCCTTGATTAATGACGATTTTGTTTAAATGCCATCACTGGTTTTTCAAAGTGATAGTTTTATTTCCCATTCTATACTCTGCACTTAGCACAGCACCTAATTCATAATAGGTACTCAGTAAACATTTGGTAAATAAAAAACTTTCAATAACAGTCTTGTGAAACACCCTCCCCAAAGCATACAGTGAAAATCTGGAGCAAAAGAGAATTGCTATAAATGTCAAAATATATAGCAAGCCCAGAGAAATAGAGTATATTGTTATATCAGCGGAGCCACTTAACACACTATAGTTGAAGGCAGTATTTCTCAACCCTTGCTACTTCCAGACGTAAGAGTTTATTTTTTAAAAAAGTCTAGGTCCCCTCCCATATCAATTAATCTCTGGAGTCAGGGCATCTGCATTGTCTGACAGCCCTGCAGTTACCACCAGCCAGTGTTAGACCACTGCTCTCAGGTGGAGGGAAAGCATTATGCAGGTACTGACTATACATCTTCCCTAAATACAAAGATTCTGTGGCTTATACGAAGGGATGGCAGTCACTACCGAGTTAATATTAAATGGCAAAGGCCTCTATCTGGGCTCTTGCATGAGAAGTTTGGCCTTATTTGACAGTATAAACTCTGGAAACAAAACAGAAAATGTGGTGTCAGAAGTGGAGACAGCATTGTCGGGAAATGAAGCCATTAGTCTACTGAAAAAGTATATTTCTATAGGGAATTTTTCCATGTAAGATGAAGTTTGCTTTTCATACTAGTAGGGCACAGGTAGAATATTAATAAAAGGTGGAGACAACTGGGTGGACATTTGGGAAAAAATAAAACGAAATTGAATCTATAACATACATCCAACAACAAAACAAAGTCCAGATGAATCAAAAATTTAACCATAAAAATAGAACCTCAAAGTAATTAGAAAATAATATGGGAAAATCTGTCATGATCTGGAATAAAAAGGGTCTTTTAAAGTATTATAATAAATAGTAAAAGCCATGAAATAAAATATATGAGAAATATGATTATATTATTAATATGAAAAACTTCTGCAGGAGAGAGACCTGAACAAATAAGCAAACAAACAAAAAACTCTTAACAGCAAAGAGACAAATCAAAGCCAGGAGTAGAGAAATTTTGCAACTCATATCAGAGACATACGGCCAACTTTTCCAATATATAATGAGTATTTATAAATCAATAAGAGAAATATACAAAATTACCCCATAAGGACAAAGTAAATGAACATACAGAAAAGCTCGTAAAATTTTCCTAAGAATTAATCCAACCTCTTTCATAATGTAGGTAGCCTTTTTTCCCAATCAAATTATCAAAGATCAAAATGTTGATAGTACCCTGTCTGGACTACAGCACAGGGAAGTACTCTCATATCAGTATTTTTTACCCCCACCGCTGATGGGGTTATAAGCTTACAACCACTATGGAGAACAATCTTCCCATAATTTTCTAAAATTAGAATGTAAATATCTTTGCACCTTGCAACATATCTCTAAGAATTTATTGAATAGATGTGCTTGCATATCTGTAGAATTATTTGTGTTTAAGTGTGACGTTACTCATAGTACAGCACTATTTTTAATAGGTGAAGATTGGAAATATCTATATGGTATTCAGTAGGGGATTGATTAAATAAATTATAATGCACTCAAACAATGGAATTCTATGAGTATTTTAAAGAATGGACAATTTGTAATCACTGAAAAAAAAACACTAATGTAAGTGAAAAAAACTCAACATGCAGAAAGTATATAAAGTAATAAACCCATGCATATATATTATACCTTTGGAGGGAAATGGAGAAAGCAATAACATTATTTTTTCTTCCAGGAGGGGAACTGAATGATTGAGACACAAAGAGAAAAGGAGGTATTTCACTACATTCTCTTTCTAACATTTAATTTTTTTACCATTTGTATAAATTATCTATTTAAAATTATATGAATTCAAAAGCAAAGTTACACTCTGACCGCATTCTATGATTTAATTCTAAACTCAAATATATGGTGTAAATTAAAACATGAGAAATTCCAAAACATCCACTGTCACTTAGTAGGAGTTAGATATCAATAATAATAATTACAGTCTACAATTTTATTAGAATACCTATGAATTTTGATAAATGTAAATGTCAGAAAGAAGCAGAACTGAGTGTTTGAAAAGCATATTAGTTGAGGAATTCTACGGAGCAGAGAGAAAGAAGGAGCTCCTACCTTTGCGACAGCATGGATGGAACTGGAGAGCATTATGCTAAATGAAATAAGCCAGGCAGTGAGGGACAAATACCATATGATCTCACCTTTAACTGGAACATAATCAATAAAAGAAAAAAAGCAAACAAATATAACCAGAGACATTGAAATTAAGAACAATCTAACAATAGCCAGAGGGGAGGGGGAAGGGGACAGTGGGGGGAAGGGTTTTCAGGAACTATTATAAAGGACATGTGGATAAAACCAAGGCGGAGGGTGGAAGCAATGGAGGGAGGTGGAATTGACTGGTGTCGGGGGAGTGGTGGGGGGAAATGCAGACAACTGTAATTGAACAACAATAAAGTAATTTAAAAAAAAGAAAAGCATATTAGTTGAGGCATAAAGTTTGAAAGATAACAACAGAAAAAAGAAAATGAAATCACAGGTAAAATAATGTAGAGACATGCTCTGAAGTAGGCATTACAATTTACAACAGGGTGTAATGAACAGACCAAAACGAGCAAGGGCAGGACTGAGCCAAGTGGGCTTGAACACATTTGTTTTTTTGCCACAGTCACCAAGAACAGAAGCAGAAATTTAAGGACACTCCAAGCACTTAGACAAAGAATCATATGTGTTGTATCCTATTTCCTCTGCCTCAACCTTTTTTCCCTAAAAATGAAGGGAATCACAGATGCAGGTAATTTTAGAAAGTAAGCAAATTATTTAAGATGTCTTCTAAGAAGGTGTCTATTTGTCCACAATATTGTATGACACAATGTCTGTTTTACCAATAGCAATTATTGAAAATTCTCATAAATACTAGGTTTTAAATATTAAATAAAAATATCTAATTGTTATCTAATTACCAATTATCAAAGCAGAGTCTCTCAGATAGAAACTATTCCATGACTTCGAATAAGATATTTACAGATGAGACAATACCTATTGGTCCGAAAAACAAAACCTGCCATTTTCTGAGACCTTCAAATCAATGACCAGCACAGGCCTTATTAGCATTTACTTTATGGAGCCCAATTCACTGGCAACTCAATGCTGGAGCATTTGTGTGCAAAAGGGAACACCAGGGTCCCCGTCTTATTGGGCTGTTCCAGGTGATTGTCTGACTAAATAAGCACCAGAGTTATGACAAAGAGCCAATTTATTACCCTTTTATATCCTGTATACTTTTAGAAGAAAGCTGAAAACCTTAATTCCAAGGGAAGGATACTATGGGAATGTGATGTCTATAATGGCCAGTGGAAAAGTTATTTTGGGATGACAGTCCTTTCAAACCTGTAATTGCTGAGTCCCTGAAAGCTAGCTTTAGCTCCTTAGTCCATAAACCCCCACTGTGGTACCCATATAAAGGCAATGAGACTACTAGCTTTCTCCTCAATGCCATGAGAAGAGCAACTAATGCTGAGCATACCCTATGCATGTTTTACCATAAATATTTGGCAAAAGGATGTTGGTGTTTGAATTCAACAAACCTCACATGGTGAACAACATATCTTCCTAAAGTAAAAAGCCATGGGTAAATCACATATCAAGCAAACCTGATATACAGCCACTTGTTATTACCTCTCCTATAGGAAAGAATTCAATGCCAAGTTCTTTTCCCTTGTTTCCTGGAAATGCAGTTGCATAGGCTTCATATTAAAGAAAAAGAGGAAGTAGCACCAAGTGATAGCATTCCTTTCTCCTACCTTTGTTTGGTTTGGTTGGTCTGGAAAGAAAAGGGATTGAAGGGTAATCTTATAACTGACTGACCGACGGACTGACTAATTGACATCCTATCAAAAGTACAAGAGACATTATTGCTCATTATTCCAGAGAAGCAGGAGGAACCAAGATGAAATGTCATCCTAACTCTGGGTTGTTAAGTAATGGCAGAGAGTTCATCAGGATTTTAAATAAAAACGTGTATTAGAGGATGTAAGTAAGCTCAAGAAACTTCCACAGGATTCCTAGCAGCAGGAAGGGCCAATCCACAGTGAAAACAGGGTCACAAATTTATAACTTCTTTCTAACCCACAGTTAGACCTTTTTAAAGTGCAGTGTAGTTCAGCTATGCAGCTTTGGCATAATCTATGCCAAAAATGCACATTTTAGTAGAATATAGAAGGTGATGGTGCGAACCAGAAGATCTGGGTTCTTATCCTTGCTGCTCCCAATTTTTTTTCCTCACCCAAGGAGACATGTTTATAGATTTTAGAGAGAGAGAAAGGGAGGGGAGAAGAGAGAGAAAAAACCATCAATGTGAGAGAGAAACATCGATTGTTTACCTTTTGTACACATCTTGACTGGGGACCAAACCTGCAATCTAGGCACATGCCCTGAGTGGGAATCAAACCTGTGGGACAATGCCCAACCGACTGAGCCACATTGACCAGGCTCTCAATTTTATGGTCCTTTGCAGAACAGTTAATCTCATTGTGTCTTAGTTTACTCATTGGAGAATAATGGTAACTGAAACTTATCAAGAAGCAAGTTAGTGCTGGGTACCATGTTAAATGCCTTACAAACATTCTGATTTTACTCTCAACAACCTTATGAACAGGGTACTACTATTAACACCACTTTATAGATAAAGACTCTGGTGCTCACAGAGGTTATATGTATTTCCCTATAACACATAACTAGCAAGTGGTGGAAGTAAGTTCAAGCCAGGTTCTTTGACTCAAGAAGCACACTCTTAACTGCTGTGACCTAATGGCTATAGACTACTCAGTATTTTGTTATAAGTATATGATAAATTGACACTAAATAGTTCTTTTTTATAAATCACTAAAGTGACCCCTAAAATGATGATTCTAATATGTTGATTTGAGAATAATTCTAGGAGGGAGCTATTAGTTGAGTGACTCCATTTAAAAGAAATACAGGAGTAGTGACATGCATACATATACATACATACACATATATACATACATACATGTAATATATTATGTATTATGTATAATACATCATCTGAAACCTATATAATTTTATTAACCAATGTCACCCCAATAAATTCAATAAAAATTTAAAAATTAAACAATTCCAAATAAATCTGCAAATGACATTATTTCCTATTTTAATTTTCCCACTTACATTTGAATAAAACTGCGATTTACTACAAACAAAAAAGAGAAAGAAATACAGGGGAAAAGAGTATAAAATAACAAAAAACAAAATGACTGAAAACCCAAGGCAAGCATGGGAATCTAGGGATATTATGATGAAATTACTGTTATGTTCATTCACAGGGGTATGTTTTGAAAAATGTATGTTCATTTGTTAATTTTAATTCCCATCATAAGGTACCTTACTGTTCAATGATCGGGTCTTCACAAAGGTTAAATCTTCTCTGCATAGAGAGCTGGCATAGTCTCCACACACTAATCTTTCTATGGGATTCCTATCAAAATTGCAACAACGGCAAAGATGTATTTAAATCTTCTTCAGAAAAGGGCAGAGACAAGTACTATAAAGTCATAGATGGTTGACCTTCATGAGATTTATTTCTTAGTCTGGTCTATGAGGAGAAAGTCAATCAGATAATATCTATCTTGTGCTCAATTACTGTACAGAATGAGGAGGGAAGTGTGATTAAATCCTAGCAATGTATTGGGCCATCACAATGTTGAAGAAAGAACTAATCTAGTCATGGCTAGACTACTCTATAAAAGTTTCTTCTTTTAAAATAGATTTTATTTATTTTTTAAAGAGAGAGGAAAGGAGGGAGAAAGACGTCCCCAGCTGAGGAACTGGCCTGCAGCCCAGGCATGTACCCTGACTGGGAATCAAATCAGTGACCTTTCAGTTTGCAGGCTGATGCTCAACCCACTGAGCCACACCAGCCAAGCCTAAAATTTTCAATCAAAGTTTTAAGAGACATTTAAGAAAAGCTAACCGTGATTAAAATGATATGGTGATTAAAATGCATATATGAGTTAATGTAGAAAAGTCAGGAGAAAAAGAGGAGATAATCAATTTTAAAATGGTAGAAAAAATTATTCTTTCCCACAAAAACATAGATTTATAAGAAAGCTGATGGGCCATTTTTGGTGACTAGAAATCTAGTTTTAGAATTTAAAAAAAAAATTTAATCTAAAATGGTCCTGGCTTCTGCAAAAATTTTGATTGAGAAGGAAAAATATTACTCCAATACCCCTTTAATTCAAAGTCTTATATTCACACCAACTGATAGACACAGCGAAGTTTTAATTTACCACCCAAAACTGTACAAGCAAAACAAACCTGAAACAACTGAATCAGACCCATGTTAGCACAGAAAGAATCAAGGTAATAAAAGTGCCGAAGAGAAACATCGACTGTTTCAATATCCCAAGAGGTTATAAATGAGAGTTGGGTCATCATTATTCTGTTTACATCTGGCACCCCCGACAGGACGCCGAGGACTCGGAGCCTAATGCATGCAGCGCATGGCATCTTGTCACCACTAACCCACCTGAAATGTGGGAATATAAACACATAGAAGAGTTCTAAACAATGAAACTGCTCTTCTTGTCATCCGGGGTTACAATGAAGGTTACTTTGACCTAGGTGGAATGTCCCTGTTCTTCAAATATTATGTTCTCCTCATGTTCTAAGAAAACTTGTAGTTTTTTTAAACTGTGAGTCATGACCCATGACTCAACAGAGAGACTTGAAATAAATTTAGTGGGTATACAATCAGCATTTTAAAAGAATACAAAAATATGGAATAGAATAAAAATATCAGAAAACATAGAGTCATGAAACAAAGTGTGTGTATGTGTATGTGTGTGCGTGCATGTGTGTAAGTCAGTGTGTCTTGAGGATCATAATATAACATATGGGTAGCTGAGGGATGGAAAAGATCCCTTTTTCCCTAAATCTCCTTTCCTCAGTTCTGTTAAAGTCCCTGAAATTCAACCTAAAGATATATTTCTCTACATCATGAATATTTGGGGGACATAAAGAGCATCTGATTAAATTAAGTTGTACTGGGAAAGAATAAACTCTTGAATTCCATCAGCAAAGGCTGCCGTGACCCCTCTGTGAGCAGAGGCCACAGGAGTAGGACACCAGTGAGGCGCCGCGTGATGGAGAGGCAGCTGACAGAGTGGATGGTGAGAGCAGGAGATCATTCTAGGATTTCACATGTTTAACCTGCATCCTCCCTGTTAGCATCGATCGATGGTTCCCACACAGGATGCTCCAGTGCTTTTGGCTACTATAAAAATCAATAAGAAGAATTGTGAATATATCCTTTTATGGTTTTTCAGTTTGTACTGGCCAGTACGTTCACAGACACAATGGAGAAAAATCTCAAGGGCCTTTACTTTTCAAATCAGTTACAAATTTCATAAGAATTCATAGTCAATCCACCCTATGTATTGGAAAGGATCTCAAAAACCATTTAGATTAATGACCCTTAAACCTCATTATAGCCCTGGCTGGTGGATTGAGTGCGGGCTGTGAACCAAAGGGTCGCTGGTTCGATTCCCAGTCAGGGCACATGCCTGGGTTGTAGGCCAGGTCCCCAGTGGGGGCCATGTGACAGGCAACCACACATTGATGTTGCTCTCTCTCTTTCTCCCTCCCTTCCTTTCTGTCTAAAAATAAATACATAAAATCTTAAAGAAAGAAAATTAAATGAAAATTAAGACATTATTTAAAAACAACAAAAAACCTCATTATATATTAGAATCACTGGGGGTGTCTTAAATGCCCGGGCCAAACCACCAGAGAATGGTTTCAGTTGGTTAAGAGATGGGACCCAGGCATTTCAAATGCTCCTCTCCGTTGATTCCACTGTGGAGTTAGGTGTAAGAACCAATCAAGTTCCACCAACCATATGAATCTTAAATAACACTGATGTTTCTTGCTATCGCCGGAACAAGTGTTTTGTTCTATTGTTAAGTAGCTATAATTGTAATGATATTTTCACTTAAATTGAGCAGAAATCGGTCTCCTTTTAGAATTGATTATTAGTTACTTTTTTTCTACTTTGCCCTCCCCATCCCCCAATGTCTCCCCACCCATTATGGATGGGTGAGTGGTCCACTCCCTCTGCCACGCGTCAGCTCTCAGTGTCGGCACATGCAGCAGACACAGGGTGGCCACAGAAGATAGTAACAGTGATACTCATTACATGCTTGTGTCTAGTAATATTAATCTTGTGGTTGTTGTCATTACAATTAGGGAACAAAGCAAAGATGACTATTAACAGCAAAATCACCAAAGCATTTTTCCAAGACAAGTGTCAAGAACACAGTACTTCACAAAGTTCTACAGTAAGTCCTATAAATTGATAATTGGGGAAAATGAGACAAATTTGTTTTTGTGTTTCACTTACTTTTCACCTCCTATAGTGTCTTATAGACATGTGAGTAACCAATGCAAGGAAAGTGTCATAGGCACGTTTAAGTGAGTCTTGGCAGAAAGCTTCTTTGTTCGTATTTAAAATAATAGTATTCTGAGTTATGGAAGAATTTGCCTTTGACATTCAAAAGCTCCCCCACAAAGTTAAAAATGAATCTTCAATAATACTTCTTAAAAGAAGATTGGGCAAGAACATGTAAAGTTTAGTTCTCATAGAAGAAACAAAGGGGAAAAGGTACATGGGAAAAAAATAATTTCTGAAAGTATATGTCTACCACTGTCTCCACCCCACTGGTTATCATTAGCCTGTCTGTGACTCGGGCTGTCTAGCCACAAAGCCACGGAACTCCGCAGCACTTTAGATGTCTGCTTGGTTAAAACGATGAGTTTTCAGGCTCAGGATCATGCCTAGACTACTGTGAGCTCTTTATAAAGGGTCATTATAGTATTTGTCCTGTAGATCATGTTGCACGGAATTATAGTGAGTTAAGTCAAATTTATCTGAACTCTAAAATAAATAATAACAAAAATGACAATAGTACAGCCGATTTTTGTTGCTGATATTTAGGTTATACTTGTTAACATATCTAAATGTTCTGTTGTTGTATTCTTCCCTATTATTGCCAAGATCAGTAAATTACATAATGTTATGAATGATCTGCGCTTTATACAATATTAAGTATGATTAAAGTTAATTGGAAATTTCAACTGTAAATGTCAACTATCTTTCTTAATAGTACTGACCAGCAATTTTCTACTGGTGTGCAACAAGAATTTTTAAAACCTGTAATACCCGACTATTTAGTCAGGGGCACTGACCAGTTTTCCCTTAAATTGTCAAAGAAGAAAATGATAACAGCTAACACAACAATAGCTGTCTGCTGTGAATGAAGAAAAATTATACATATTTTTGTCAGATCAGCAAAAATATATATATTTGATACGCCACAGAATTTTTAAAAGATTTTATTTATTTATTTTTTAGAGAGAGGGGAAGGGAGGGAAAGAGGGAGAGAAACATCGATGTGTGAGAGAAATCTTGATCAGTCACCTCTCATACACGCCCCGACTGGGGATAAAACCTGCAACCCAGGCATGTGCCGTGACCAGGAATTGAACCAGTGACCCTATGCTTTGTGGGATAATGCCCAACCAACTGAGCTATACCTATCAGGGCTATGCTGCAGAATTTTAGTAATTTGTTTATGTGAGGCATGAGATGAAACAGGTTTAATATTACTGCTATAGACACAAATTAAACAGCATATTCTAACAATCCTGAGTTTCAAAGAACTGCTAACCCTCCATAGTTACTTTGCAGAGCTGAAAAGACATACCTTCAACTAAGGAAGTGAGGAGGGTAACATTGGCTGCTTTCCGTCTTCCTGCTGGCAAGTTCAGGCCCAGCCGATCCAGCTTCTCTCTCAGGCAGCGGCCCCCGTTCTTGGACTTTGCTCTGTCCCAAGACAAATAAAAACTAGGTTTTGATGGTTCACATTCTGAGGAAAAGGATGAGAAGTCTTGACCAATTGGGGATTCAATGTCCAACAAAAGATATAAGGGCGGAGGGCTGGGGAGTGTGGTATCAGCATGGTTAGGAGACCTGCAGCGCCAGAAATCAACTTCATCTTACCTCCTCAGAATGCCTCCCAGGAGTGAAGCATTGAGGCATTCGGGCGGCGAGAGGCGCCTCTTCACCTCAGCAATGGTCACTTTGTATTTGGAAGTAGAACTGAGAAGGGACAAACGGCCAGGGACAGAGCAAAACAAGTCTGTGGGGTTGACCACACAGGTACCACCTTTGGAGGAAAAAGCACATTATATATTAATGACAGCGAGAGAAGAAAACTGCATGAAAGACAGTGAGTACCAAGGCTCAGGATTTGGAGGTACATGGCACAACTTTCCTTATACCAACATCAACCGAGTCATCTCAAAAAGCTGTTCTGAAGATGCCCTTTCAAATTACACTCAATGTTTTGTTTTTCAAACACCATACAGGAAATGTTTATGACAGATTGTTTTAATTTTTTGTGTGAAATTAGCATCTTGTAGAGTGTAGGCTAACCCATCAGTGTTAGTTTTGATATCATCCACACCAAGAAACACTTCAATTCATTGAAAGCCCCAAACTTCCCCCAGGTAATCAAGCAAAGAGTGTGTATTATTTTTCCACGGCTGTGTATATATGTGTGTGCACACACATATATGTGGATTTTGTAATCTATGATTTAATATGTAAACAAAAATTTTTAAAGCTCTTCCGAAATGTTTGAGAGCCGCCATCACCTTTCCTTCATGCTTCTACCAACTACAGGTGCCAGAGATACTCAGTCACCAGGTACAAGTAAAAACCATTTGCCCACTGCCAGAAACTTCCAACCCATGTGGGTGGATGATCAGTCCAATCCCTCTACCATATGTCAGCCCTGTGGATCAGCACGCACAGTCAAACACAACACGTGACTGAGAATATAGTAACATTAACCCATTAAATGTTAGTGGCCAGTTATTACTATTAGGGAACATAGCAAAGATAATCAAAAATAGCAAAATCACCAAAGCAGTTTTCCTCCTGGAGCAGAAATGTTCTGTCTCCAAGGTCCAGAATGTTCTCTGAGCTTTGCTGCCCTCCGGGAACAACAAAGTACATTCCCTAACCTCGGGCAGCTGAAGTGGACTTGTGGACCCAAAATGATCATCGTTGGGGCGAGTTCCCTGCTGCTCAGTCCTCCTTTACTGCAAAATTCCTGAGCCAATGTCCACATTGCTAACAGAGCAGCTGGTGCAGCCCCGGGATCCAAGGCTGCTCTCAGCACCTCCCCCCCATCCCAAGCCACTGAGCAGTCTGAGGGAAGAACTCGAGATTCAGTGGCAAGGTCAAATTCAAAGTTTGCTTTTCTGAGCGTGTATCTGGTTTCTTCAGTTTTGGGCTATCTGAAGACCCGGCTCCAGAAAAAGACAGAGTTCTATAAAGAAAAAGAAAAGAAAAAGTAGGTGGAAGAGGAAAAATGGTCAAGAGAGTGTTGTCCAAAATCTTTTTAACTAAAGAGCAATTCTGAACTGGCATCTCCTAGGAGCTTGTTAGAAATGCAGAATCTCAGGTCCGACCCCAGATATTCTGAATCAGAATCTTCATGTTAAAGCCCTTTGGGTGGTTCACGTGTGCATTCAAGTTTAAGAAGCACTGGTCTAGGACTCAATGATCTCCCACGTAACTCCTGCCTTCCTTTGCTGAGCGAGTCAGATGGAATGTTACGTTGGTAGTATCTCTGGTATTCAGATTCTGGGCACAGTGGCTAAGAACCTGGGAGGATGTTATAAAAAGACAAAAGGGTCCTGGACCTCGGTGACCCCAGGCTGACCTTGACCTACTCTTAAAGTGTTTCTATCTATCCCTGTACTTTCTGGAATTCCTCTTGGCTGTCTTTCAGTCATCCGAATTTCCCCCTGAAGGTGCTGGGACCAACATCTTTCTCCCTAAGCATTCCGAGGCTGGTGATTGCCCTGCATGTCCCTCAAAGTCAGAACAGAGGATATAGAGAACGTCAGAGGAGCTAGCCCCCTCCAGGCTAGAAAGTGGGTTCTGTACACTTGGCTAAATTGCCGATGCTGGTGCCTGGAAATGTCCTCCGTTAAAATCTGAGAGGCCATAATCTCAATTGTGAAACAAATCCTGTTTTTGGTGTTAAACTTGTGGCAAACACCATGGGAAACCATGCAAATGACTTCTTCAGGAGACAGAAATACAAATGTGCCTGTCCTCCTCTACCTGGCATTTTCAGAGATGATTTTTAAAACAAATAATAATACAATAGCCCGCCCCCGCCCTGCCCTTATGCACAGGGGATATGTTCCAAGACCCTCAGTGAAAGCCTGAAACCTTATACACCGAATCTTAAATACACTATGTTTCTTCCTATATATGCACACACTTACTACTTCTCCTTGGCATATCGGAATCTCCTGCATCACCACTCTTGGGCTCTAGGGCTGTTATTAAGTAAAATCAGGTTTACTTGAACACAAGTACTGTGATATAGTAACAGTTGATCTGATAACCTAGATGACTACTAAGTGACTAATGGGCAGATAGCCTATAGAGCTTGGGTACGCTGGACAAAGGGGTGATTCACTTCCAGGGCAGGACTGAGTGGGATGGCACAGGATTTCATCACCCTACTCAGAGCACCACATAATTTAAAATGCATGAACTGTTTGTTTCTGGACTTTTCCATTTAATATTTTTAGACTGCAGTAGACCTTGGATAATTGAAAGTAAAATCTTGGATAAGGGGGGAGTATAATAATAATAATAGTTTTCCAAGATTTCTGGGCTCAAAAACATGATTATACTTTTGTTTATACATGTTTATATTTTGTACCTAGAGCATTTAAAAAATAAACTCATGACTTCTCAAAAGTTGAGCTGAACAGGAAAATGAGCCAGATATTAGTGAATCTGGGTTTTAGTGTCATATTGTAAGAATCATGAACCTGATAACTTTGGAATTTAGGTCTCTGTGAGGTCATCTAAAGCAAAAGTATTAAAACAAAGAAATAATAATTTCTTTATAATAATTTCTTCAGTAGAGGGCTCACACAGCCCTCTACTGAAAATGGGCCTCCACCCATGCTCATTATGAATCATAAGCAAATGTATATTCTCACATAAAGTCCCTTCTCTTGCACACGAGCCAGTGCACAACTGAGGGCACAAGGAATCTCACCTGGTGGGTCTCAAGTTTACTATGAGTGAGAGAAGGCTTGTGCATGGGTTGTTTGCCTGATTGCTAAGGAAAAAGACACAATTGTCTATAGACCTTTCCTACTTTTACCAATCCACAGTGGGTTAAAAACTTAATTCAGAAAGATGCAGAATATTACAATTTTTGTAAAAAGAGTGAAATCAAGCTTTCCCCAATTGGAGGGAGCACCCTTTGGCAAAGGGAAACCCCATGTGCTAAAAACCAGGTGCTCCCAGAGAAGTCACTGGTCTGCCACCCAACTAAGTGCTAACTCTGGGGGCCCCAATTCTTCCTCCCCTGCATCTGGGTCGGGCTTCTGGCTTATGCTCCATCACATTTAATAGGTACGTTGCACGAGCTGCACGGAAAAAGTATGCTTTATGCACACACAAATTGCCTGGAGGATTTGTTTTGTATTCATATTAGCCATCAACTCTAGAGTCTTTTATTTTTTTATGTCACAGCATCTTTAAAGGGAATTTCTGTTGCTTTGATACTTGGCATTGCTGCAGCCTTGGGGAACTCTCTTGTCCTGGCTAAAGATTTGGCAACTTGTAAAGTTTACAGCAGCACGAGGAACCTGATTTTTTTCTTTCCAGTGTTTTTTTGGTTTTGTTTTTTTCTTTTTAGGGAGGAATTAAAAAGTAAAAGGTCAACATAATGAGAGTTTTGCATTTGGAATGAAGGTTCTGGGGAGGTGGGAATTCTTTAAGGAGATCCAGAATACTAATGACAATGACATTTCAAAGAAGGAAAGTCATGAAAGTCAACCATGCTGAGCCATTTACAGTGTTAATTCCCAGTGTTACTCCTGGAAATTCCTCATGGTGTCTGTGCTGTATGTCAGCTCTTACTGAAATTAGCAATACTCATTCTAAATCCAGCACTCCAGTTAGGGGTGTCTCTGGTGCCACAGCCAGGTCCTCACACAGAACTAACTTCTCTTGAGGACATCTCTTTTCCATTCATAGTGCACAGAGGCAATACTTCCATGAAGGTCATTATTTTTAAAATTGAAACCTGGAGATAGGGCTTTCTATTTCCAGTGATGCTGCAAACTTAAATGGGTAGCTATAGTAACAGCATAAGAAATCAGGGACTATCTATCTACTCAAGGTCACTTGTCTAGGATATGGCAATCATAAAAGAGCTTAACTTTGCCATTGCTATAGGAAAAAAGTGTGTTTGACAAAACCATGTACAGAATATATAGATGCAGATCCTCCAGCTGCCAGAAGAAGCTGGGGTTTGGGACTGCGCCCTTTTTTGCTTGGCTGGAAATTTCTGGCCCTGTGTCTAGAGGCACGGTATGAGGGATGGAAAGAGAACTGGGCTGCAAGCAATAGGCTGACCAACTAGCGATCCATTCAACCCTAGACAAGTAGCTCTGGAACTCAGTCTGCTCATCTGAAAAACGGGGATGCTCTCAGCTGCTCCGCTTATTTTCCCAGCTAGTGAGGCGGTGCAACAGGAAAAGGATGCATGCGTGCTCAGCACCCAGAAAAGGAGAAGCCACCCAACCCCACCATTGTATCGAACAGTCACTGTGTGCGAGCCTTGGAGAATGACGATATCCCCATCCACCCACCTTTTGCGCTGCTGCGGGATAGACAGCCAAGCCCTGAGGCCTGGACTCGTTTCTTTACTCTTCCCATGCCAGGCAATTAGGGCAGAGGAAACAGCCACGGTCGATCTCCGAGGAACCGCGGCTCCCCTGGCGCCCTGAAAGCTGCCTCTAAGCTGCGCGCCCCCTCTGGGCGCTTCCCCAGTCGAAGAACAGAGTGGCCCCGCGTGTTCTCCAGGTGCGATCAGGACTTCCTGGCGGGCTTCCGGGAGCCGGGCCTGTGCGCGCAGCCTCTCCAAAGCCACAGCACCGCCCCGCACGCCGCCGCGGCAGTGTTGACATAATTAGACGAAATCTTGAGAGCAAAATAAATGTTCTGTTCGCCTTACAGCCAAACAGATGTTTACAATTCAAATGAAAGAAATACAAACGGCAGGGATTTTTTCCCTCCCCTTCTTCATCTCCAGTGATCGCTCGTTTTTTTCTGACACATTAAAAATGTGTAAGCGATTACAGGAGTTTCCTGTCCCAGTTTGTTCTGCGGGTGCATTTCTTCGAGGTAAGCGTTTAAACTGGGTGGGGCAAGAACGTTCTCGACGGCTTCCCCTCTAGCCTCCTGCCCTTCTCAATCCCAATTCCTCCACGTAATCCCCTGCCCCCATGGCAACAGATATTAATTGTAATCAAATAACAAAGGGATGAGGGCTTAATTGCAATCAAATAGGCCTCAGATGCCATTTGAGCAGCGAATTGCTCTATTGGGGGGGGACGATATACCAGGTAAAACTGGATTACCAGGTCTGAAAGCGCTCCTCTCGGTGCAGATTCCAGGCAGAACAAAAGAAAGGGATGCCTGCAAGCGGAGACCTACGGATTTAATGCGGCAGTGGGTGTGTAATTGTGTGTGTGTGTGTGTGTGTGTGTTCAGGGGTGGGGGGAAATTAGTCCCCATTTTCCAATACAGAGAGTGCTTTGGCATTTGGTGATTTTCAAAGCAAAAAGGAAATGAGAGAGAAGGCAGTCGCTATGGAAAAGCAGCTCCCCAAATCCCGCAAAATAGATCTGCAATAAACCATGCCTCTAGATCTTTTGGTATATGAATTTTAGACTTCATATAAAGGTGGCTGAATTCTGAAACTGCAGCACCTGTATTCGCGGACTAACGAAGCAGGTGAAGCTCCAGGTGTATTTCCGGCTTTATTCTCACAATGAATAAGCCATAGCAATCCGTTTTGGCTATTCAAGTAAACAGAGATCCTAGGGGCTCTGACAAAAGAAGAAGCACAAGTCTTCCCACCCTCCTCCAATCTTACTCCTACCAGGAACTGCTGAAAGACCCAAAGGCCCTCACTAACTCTCTCCAAAGCTCAGGGGCCTGGGGAAACGCTCAGAAGCGGAGGAAAGCGCATCCTCCTGCCCAAGCAGCCTGTGGGCAGCGTGAAAGCTGCAGAAGGAAAAAGCAGTCAGATCCATCCACCCTGTTATTGGCAGACCGGGCGATTGGTTCTATACTACGTTTCACCGAAGCATTTTTTTTAAAAAAATTAAATCAGATTTGAAAATGTTTGTACCATAGCGTAAATGCCTCCGCCTTGGCGTGCCAGTCACCTCTAAGCGTTCTGACAAACTCCAGCTCACTGTAAACGTGCAGAGTTCACATTGTATTAATTCCCCAAAAATGTTTTGATTCAAAGTAGTTTGTATTTTGTGTAGCCACGGGCAATCCAGAAAGCTCTCCAGCCTGCCCGTGGCCGGCTCCGCTCCCTCTCTGCGTGGCCCAGAGGCTATGGCGGTATTTAAGCTTCTGAAATTAGCCTGGGGCTGCAAGGCAGAGTGATCACAAAGCGAAACAAGGGAGCTTCCCCTTTTCACTTTTTTCATTTTCCCCTTTCTTCCTTTTTTTTTTTTTTTTTTTTGAGTTTGCCGTCCCGATCTCACAAAAAAAAGACCAGGGCTAAAATGTCACTTTCCGCCCAAATATGGAAAAACTAGTTTTCTCATTTCACCTGCATCCTGTTCTGAAGGCCACAGCTCCCTGCCCAATTGAACCTCTGCCCCTCCGATTCCAATCTGGATCCACTCATTATTAGCTTCATCATCGTAGTCCTCGTCATCATCAACATTGTACTCCTACTATTATATTCTCAGAGTGAGAAATGAAAGGGGCCAGCGCCTGACAAAGGGGAGGGTGTCATGAGGGAGTCTCAGAAGATTCCTGGGGATAAGAAGAGTGGGGTTTTCCTTTTTTTTTAGTGATTAAAAACACAGACGACTTCTGTAAATAGAAGCCTCATTTCTTCAAGAGATGCCTTTTGAAACCCAGTATCTGAATATTCAACGAAGGCAAAGCTCTACTCTGTACGTACAACATTAATATGATCTCTGCAGAATTTGCTACTCAGAAATATTAACATATCAAAGCCGACGCCGGAGGCGAGAGAAGCTATCGATACCCGAGCACAGGGTAAAGTAAAGATTATTGGTTCTGATGGTTGGAGTGGCGGAGCTGCAGGCAAAACCGCGCACACCATTAACCGAGAGTGAGCGCACGGGGAGCTGCACCTCAGAGGCGGTGGCAAATATTTTATCTAGGTGGTAATTACCTCGCTGCTGCCCCCACTCTCGCTCTTTCTTTGGCTAGTGGGCCTTCATTATAGGCAAAACAACGTAACTGCCACTTACCAAAGAGAGTCAGGGAAGTGGTATTTTGATCTTTACATTTAGAAGTGGCCAAATTTAAAAAACGGGAACTCCCCCAACACACACACACACACACACACACACACACACACCAGTGCAAACTAGGACAGTCTCTCCCTGGGGAACTTATGTAGGGCATTTAGGAATCTATCTTTCTTCAGGGGTCTTTGGAAGTGAATTCTATTTTTTTTTTTCTCCCACGATAAATTCTGGAAATCATTAGAAATGTAAGTTTATCCAAGACCTTAGCAGAAGGAAAATGGTGAAAAGTTGTGCTTTTCAAGAAATTATGTTACATGTGGAGAGTTACCTGTAAAGCATGGATAGAAGAGAGACACTCCCATCTAAGCTAGCACACAACGTGGTGGCTCCGCGGAGAGTGTGAGTTCACGTCTTCAGGATCTTGACAGAACAAAGGTAAGTAGAGCTATCGATAGTAGGAATCCTGTGCACTACTGTGACAATAGTGAGAAGAGGCTTCCTTAGCTTTTCTTCAAGAACTGGGAGTCCTGAGCCGAGGGGCTGGGCGTCCTCTGGCAGGATATATACCGCCTTTTAATGCAAGACTTCCTTGATATCCTCGCTACCCATTTGTAAATTGTCATGAACATTGATCGGTTCAGCGTAAACAAGTCAGCACACCCTGATCTCCGGGGCTATTACCAAGTTAATTGGCTTATATTTAAGACTCACTGAAAAGGAATAAACTCAGCAGTTCTAATCTGAATTCCTTCACAGGGTGGGGTTCAGTTGAACAATACAGACAAACCCCTCAAGTTACCCTCCCTTTCTCTTTAGAGCCATGCTGATCACAAGATCAATATTTGATTTAAAACAACAGATTCGGCACAGAATATTATTTAAAAAAAATTTTTTTTTTGGTGAAGTGAGTTGGCACTGAATCCTACAAGAACAATAAAACATCACCTAAGGAAGACTATTTCTGGTTCTGATAAGACTTTCTTCTTGGAGTTACCCAAGAGCGTTGGGATTTTTGGAGGATGGCCTGGGGGGGTGGAGTTCCTTAGGATGTCCTCCAAAATTCAACTGATTACACAGCCACCTCACATTCAGTTCCCACCTTTGGCCTCTAATAATTCCCACTCTCTGTCAGCTATTGCACGATATGACGCGATTTACAAGCAACTGAGGAGGTGATCAAGTGCGGGGCTGAACTCAAACACAGCAGTAGCGCCAGTGGGACTCTGGGAGGAGCCGGCTCCCTGCGCTAATTAGTGGCGCTGTCCTTCAGCACCACCGACACCTTCGTGCACTGAGTGCTTGGCCTCACCTTCAGTGTGACCGCCCCAACTGACCCGGACGAGCACCTCTTATTTGACCCCCTTTTTATGCTGTAATTTTAACCCCTCCCTCCAACAGGCTGTATATTTTACTTCAATTTTCGCTAGCCTTGGGCCTATTTCATGTCATGTCAATATGGCTAAGTATTGGCCTGGCTGACAAGCTTAAGTATTGCTCATTCAAAAGAAAAAAAAAATCTTCGTGGAGCAACACTAGCAGGTTTTTTTTTTTTTCTTAAGAAAATAGTTTTCAAATATCCACGGGGTAAAACAACAGAATTAAATACCTATTTTTTTCATTTGATGGAAGTTTCAAATATTCACTATGATAATAGTCAAGTTTCAAAAGGAAAGCACTCTTTGTTTTCTTTCCCCCTCAATTTAAATGGAGTGTCACAATGGACATAGGGTTGCAAAACCTGGAGTTTAAACATGAAAGAACCCAATGCTCTCTATCAACGCATTTCTTTCTTTGGAATCTTTACAAGAGCTTTGAAAGAGAAGGAGAGGGACTGAAGCACATTTATTTGGTGCCATCAGAAGACTCAGTCTTTAGTGGTTCAGTTACTAAAGACAACTGCAGCCCTGGAGCTGGAATTAGTCCTGGTGAATAGGCCACATCTTATTAATTCGTATGAAGTTGGGATAACAGCTGGTCCCCTTTGCCTTGTGTGCTCCTCGGGTTACTCAGCTTGCTAGGAAAATATGCTTCAGAGACTCTGGGTACAGTTAAGTGGGAAGCAAGCAAAATCTGCACTGCCTTGAGGCCCTTAAAATGTCATAGTTCAGAACCTTTTGTCAAAATGGAACATCTGAGACACAGCTCCCTTCAGTGTCTGAGCCAAAATCAACAGCTCTCTACTCTTGCCCCCCCACCCCACCTTCCAATTCCATGGGTAACTCTGGATTCAGATGTTTTCTTCAACAGATGGGAACAAGAAAGCTTTATCCAGTACAGTTAACACCACCTCCCCCTACTACCGTCCCTCAAAGAAAGAAATGTTCAGGACACTTAGAAAAATAAGGGCAGCTACAATGTTGGTGCTTCATTAGCCTTCTCTGCGGCCTCAATGAATCTAGCCTTTCACAGAATCCTTCAAAGCCTTCAGCTAACACCATCACCTCAAATACCAGGCTGCGGCTGGCACATTTAGGACTAAAAAAGACCAGAAATTCTGCTCCATGATGAGGAAAGAGGCTGTGAGAAAGATTTTCTTTTTGTCTTGAACTTTGATTCTGTCACTGTTCTCTGAGAAACTGCCAGTCTCTTCTATCATGGGTCTTTTGGGCACAGGGTAAGTTGAAGCCTTGGTGTGGAAAAGGGGGCTTTTAAATGTGGGTATGCTTGTGTGAGACAAGAGTAATTGACCAAGAGTGATTGCTTTCTTAACCATCGGACAAGATGTCTGATGTTTAAAAGCACCACCAGATCTTCAAAACAAAGTAATAGATAAGAAAAGAATGTTTAGTTTGATCAGGTGGTTACTTACCTCTTCTTATCACTCCACCTTGGCCATTGAGAACAAGCCCACACTGGGCTTCCACAGAGCCCTTAATAAAAGAAAAATAAATAAAGTCACTCAAATTGATAGTAATAGGTATGCCTACAGGAGTTAAGTCTTTCAATCTGTCCCAACCCTGAACCTTATATCCACAAAGCCCCCTAGTAGACAGACACTTGAAAGCAATCATTGAGCAGAAGCAAGTTTGGCAGCATGCATGGTTTTAAGGGGAAAAGTGACCAGAAACCACAATCTAAAAGTTGTATAAATCTTAAAGTATGCATTTTACAACACCATACAATATTACACTTCAAAGGCCTTAGTGCCTTTCATCTTGGCATAGGTGAATGAGAAACCCTTCGCGTTCCCATCGAGGCACCTAGCACACGTACAGTTTCCACAGCAGTTTCTACATGAAACAAATTACACCAAAGATGTCAAGTTTGGCATTGCAGGTTTCTTGGGAGCTCAGAGGAGCCATTTCAAGTGGAAGATTCAAGGTATCTCACGAATGTTCTGCTTTACCCCAGTTGAAGGAGCATCCTGTAATGCTACCCAAAAATGGGTCCTACAGAGGAAGCACCTTCAGATTCATTCACTCTAGGTGTTTAGGCTCCTAATAGACTGAGAGGTCATTTGAACTGGGAAGGATGTTAGGGTTTGCTGATTTTTGATTAAGAAAAATAAAATCTTCTCTCTCTGTGTCTTTTTTTTTTCCCTGAGTCCAAATGTGTTAAAGGCTCATTTTCCTTTACAAACAAACGAGGTATTGGACATGAAAGAGGCCTTGAAGGGTGTTAACCTACCCAACAGCCCGTGAAGAGTTAAGTAAATGCGGAGAGAGTCGGTGCATAATAACAACCCACTTTACAAAACAACCTTTACAACCCTGGCTCCCTCTCGCTTCCCCATTTTCACCATATTGAGGCAGGCCTGTAAGAGCTCCCTTTTCAACTGACTCACGAGCTCTTTCTTATTTTAACTGTTCTGCCTTAAAGTGATTATCAAATCAATATGAAAAAAAAAACTTTGAGACTGAGCATAAATTAAAGCAGTGATGGGAAAAGGTGTGACAGTTTCCTTTGTTGGCCATAGCAAATCTTTTTAGGGGACTCAAAGATGGAACTGAAGCCACAAGACTGTTTGCATCTGTTAGGCAGACTTAGACCGCCCTCCAAACCATTGGACTTTCACTTAAAATTCTGTGCAGGGAAAAGTATATTTACATTTGTTGCATTTGAAATGAGGCATATGCTGATGAATGTTTTAAAAAGGAAGAAATAAAAGGAGAGAGACGGGTTTCTCCCACACATCCCCCTCCCATTTCTCATTTTAAAAGTACCTATGACTTTTCTCTCTTTCTTTTTCATTTTGCTGCCTAAGTCCAGGAGGAATGAAAGAAAATAACCAGATCTACGACTTCTTTCATATGTACACATATATAAAATGATATATATATATAGGTATGCCTATAGACATAGATACATAATTAGATAGTATACAATACTCCCTGGTTTCTTCTAATATCTTGGAGTGGTTAGTCTTAGCATGAATATTCCCTTAGTATGAGTAATAAATAGAAAAAAGATAGAAATATTAAAAAAACACGTAGACTGGAAAAAAAGGCTTCATAATATCTGAAATGTAGAAGGCAAAAGGCCGCGAAGCTCTCCGGTGGAGTGAACCCTTTCCCGTCCATTCTCTGGCGCATTGTTAAGATATTTATTTTTGTAGAAAAAAACAAATCTTGGACTTTTCGCTTAACAAACTTTCCCCCCTTGTAAGTAAAACATGTTGTTTGGTCGGATGACATTGCATAAATGACCAGTTGAATGGCACTAAGTCGAAAATTGGATAAACTACGGTGTTCTTTTGCATGGGATTCGCTCTTTGTCTGGTGCTTGCAAATGTTCTAATCCCCTCTTTTGAAAAATGCCCGGCTTTGTGCCTAGCACAGAAAAAAAATTTGTACAGATACAAAAAAATCAGCAGCAGACGCGGCTATTAAAAGGAGTAAATAGGTTTTAGTTGAGCTAAGCATTGAATGGCAGATTTTTCCCCCCTTGAGACATAAGGGGATCCTTGTGAAAAATGTAAAACTGCCCTGAGCATAGAAAATTATTTTGTGAATGTAAATGTAGAAAGTCAAGGTTTATGGAGCCAAATCTTTTTTCTTGTGTGCCGATCTTGCAGCTATGGCTCTTTGTTGTGACTGGAAGGGCTTTCGCTTCAATTTTAAAATGATCCCTCGCTTGGAGGTAAATGAGGGGAAAAGATTTTCTGTGCGCAACGAGGGATCTCTAGCGTCTCCAAGTTGTGCTCTCCAAGTATCTCGCCTTTCCTTGCGGTGAATGTGGAGGTGGCCAGCTTTGTGCCAACCGAAAAATAGGGACTCACAGGTAGAACTAGTTGCACTTTCAGCCAAACGAAGTTGCAAATTCATGTCATTCTGTTTTGGAGATTTTAGGCTTATTTGTTTGAAATGAAGCTGTGACACTATGCTTACAAAATTATAAATTCTATTGTTGCAAATAATATGCAAAAATGCGTTAAGAAAGTAGGAGAGAGATACCAAATTGAGTGGTGACCTCCACAGTATCTGAATTCCTCCCTTCGTTCCTTCCTTCATTCCTTCCTTCCTCCCTCCACCTCTACCTTCCTTCCTCTCTCTTTCCTTTTTGTTTTCTCTCTCTTTCTTTTCTCCTTTCTCCCTATTTATTTTCTCTCCCCCGTCTCCCTCTTTATTTCTTCATTTTCTTCTTCTTAAGGAGTTGCACAAAAGTTAATGGGTTGAAGAAGAAAAAATAAAGTTTTAAATCAACTGGGTGGTGAGATTGGACACCCTCAGGCACAGAGAATTAGGCTCAACACTGGTGAGGTGCCTTTTGTAGATCCTATCACTGGAGTGCGTTTTTTTTTTTTGTTTTTTTTTTTTTAGGATTTCATGTGCGATTCTTTGCTCTCCACATCAATCTAGTATCTTTGGTGAAACTTATGCTAGACCTCAGGGTCCCAACTGTGTACCCGCGACAAACCAGCCCTCCCAATTCATAATAACCTCCCTACAGCTCAGTCTGGGACAAACGCCTGAGACACGCTGGTAGACCCGGTAAAGCGCCAGACTGAGGGTGCGATTGGTCATCAACTTATCGGGTCTTACTCTGAGTCCAGTAGTCTCAGCCCCAACCTCCTTGATCTCCCCCACCCTACCGCCTCCTGGACGGAAACGTGGATTCACCAAAGACTTCCTTGCAGACCCACCCAAAGTGGCAAACCGCAGCTAGCCGGACTTCGGAGCGTCCAGGTGAAATGCCTTGATCCAATGAGAGGGACCGAATGGCACGCGCCTCCTCTAATTGTTTTGATAACTTCCCATAAGTGTGTGTGTGTGTGTGTGTGTGTGTGTGTGAGAGAGAGAGAGAGAGAGAGAGAGAGAGAGAGAGAGAGAGAGAGAGAGAGAGAGAGAGTTGGAGAGTCGGCTTACAATCAGAGAATTAACGGAGCGGGAGGGGGAGGGCGAATAGGGGAGGGCTCAGACAAAATCACTGCATGCTTATTTACCTGCAAGTCGTCTGCTCCCGCGGCGGCCAGCCCCAGGCTGGGCCCTGGCAGGAGTCTTTGATCTGGGTGCATTCCATACTGAGAGCCATGACTCATGAGGGACAGGTCGTGGCGGCGGTAGGCATCGAGGCAGCCCAGTTCCCGCCTCTGCTCGTCCAGGCAGGACGACTTGAGCGCCCGCGCATTGTGCAGGTTAATAAAGTCGGTGGGCTCCCCGTGGTGGATCTGCTGGTAGTACTGTTGCGAGTGGTGGAGCGAGTTCAGAGAGTAGGCGTCAGGGGTGACGGCCGGGTGGCTGTGCTGAAACTCGTAATGGAAGGACTGGTGGTGGAGCGGGGTGTACTGGTGGTTAGTGGAGAAGTAGGGGGACGCGAACTCGGTGCCGGTGGTGGAGTAAGTTAAAGGAGAGGAGGAGGAATAGGCGACAGTGGAATTGGCTACGGACTCCAGACAGCCAAGCTGCATCAAACGGTAGCTGTTTGATCCGTCGTGACGTATCTGGAAGGAAGAGGGGGAAAAGGGAGAGCAGAAAAACTTGAGGTTTGTCATTTTGCAACCAAGACGCTGCTCTCCCGGAGCCAGGGGCTTTCTCTGGCTCTCCAAGGAGAGTGAGCGCGCAGGGCTCGGGCCAAGCCGCCGCCTGGGCTCAGCGCCTTTGCCAGGCAGCCTGTGCGAGCAGGCGGACTGGGGGTGGGCGGCCTCGTCCTCACAGTCGAGCGCGGAAAAAAAAATCCCCCACCCTATATAGGTGCGGGCGACACCACACACACACACGCACGCACACACACACACACACACACACACACACACCCCGCTCCTGTCCAACTTGCGCAGGGAGCTGGGCGCTGGGAGCCAGGTTCGCGACTGCCTCCGGGGCCGCGGGTAGCGGAAGGCGAGTCCGCACGCTCAGAGCGCCTCGCCGCTGCAGCCGGACACCCACCCAGATATCCGCTGCTGTCCAGGCCGAAGTGTTTTGCCAGAGCTGTTCAAAATCACTGTCCATATATTTTCAAAATCCAGTCTGTGTAAATCATTCAACTTGCTCATTTCCTTAACCATTTGGGGCAAGGAATCCGACCCCGACTTTCTGCTTCACTTTCCTAGAATAAGTCCATTCCAAAAGGGGTGCGTGGTTCCCCACCCCCCTTGTCCACCTACCGCCCCCCCATCAATCTCTTTCCTTTGCCTTTCTGAGTATCTTTTCTCTATCTCTATCTCTTTCTGCTCACCACCTCCTCCCTTTCTTTTTTCTTAGGATTATGTTTCCCCCCTCATTACGGCAAATGTTTCTTAACGTGGCAGAGTTGCCCTTCCTGGCGACAGATGTCATAACGAACTTTTCCCCCTTTCCTTCCTTAACTTCTCCCGAAAGCCAGATTATAATTAAACGTAACGGTCCAATATAGATTAGAGACGGGGGAAGCTGCCACCGCCGCCGCTGCCACCGCCGCTGCCGCCACACACACACGCGCGCGCTCAAAAAAAAAAAAAAAAAAAAAGTAATAATACCTCGGCATCGTGGACTAGTCCCGGAAAGGTAGTTGACATGTTGGGTTTCTCCGAAAGCTTACGGTGCAGTTTCCCCCTCCAAAAAAAGAATCGGGAAAAAAAAATCCAAACTTCTTGTATTTTCCAATTTTTTTTTAAGGAAAAAAATAGTCTATAGATAGAGATCTAAATTGCAATGGCTTTGCCCGGATCAGCTAGCTCCTTGCCTCTACCCACTTAAAAACCTGTAGGAACAAAATTTTCCCTCTGCACAAAAGCAGCTCCCTGGAACAGATTTTGTACTTGCTGAGTATTTCTTTGGCTGATGTCGTAGGTCCCTTGGTAATATAGAAGTTTTGAAAATTAAGCATCAGCACTGAGAACTGGGAGGACAATAGGCAGAAGAGATTTATCCCAGGAGACAAGGAATAAATATTGTATCTTCGCCTAATAAGGAACTGGAGGTTCTTTCAACATTTTTATCCATTTTTTCCAACCTTTATCATGCTTTTCTATACCGACCGAGGTGGGGACTCATCTCTGCAGAGAGAATTTGCACACGTTTTATTGTGAAGATAAAGATCTAGCCCCAATACGTGTATATTAGAAATAGAAATATATATTAATTAAAGCTTACTTTTACATAAGTAAGTGTTCATTCCTATTGGTTCCAATCCCTGAATGCTGAAAGCTGCTTTTTGCAACAAGCACCCAAATCAGTTTCATCCAGTTTGGGGTGTCTGCCTTTACCCAACTGGAAACAATACTGCTTCTTCCATATTTACATCGAATTTGGGTTCTTTTCCCTCTTTTGGGAGAGAACGCCCGGCGGTGGCTTACACTTTCAGCAGCTTTTAAAATAAATAACCGTGATGGATAGTCCCAAGTTCCCATCATAAAGAAACGGTGTGACTGGCAATATATTTAAGAAAAAACACAAGAGAATAAAGACGCGTGACAAGATTCTACATTTAGGTGAAACATTGTCTTTCAATCCCCAACTCAACCCACTTTCCCAGTCTTTTGTGTTTCCCTTCCCTTTTGGAAACCGTGCTGGGTGGGGGGTGGGGTGGACCATTTAGTAGTGGCACCAGGTATTTGAACACTATTACCCTCAAATAGCCCTTAAATATTTGAAAGTTACAGTTTACAAAGAAAAGGCAGGAAGGAAGGTGTGCACACCTTTCTCTAGTTCTGTGGGTTTCTCAACTTTTAAGCAGCATTGCAGCTTTACTTCATTCAAAATTTGGCTTTCCTGCACCAAGTGGTCTCGCACCTGGAGAGGGTATCAGTGGCTACATGCCGGCAATACTGAGGCTCTGAAAGGTCCTCTTGCCAAGACTGTCAGCTTCACAAGAACTGTCTGGCCCTGCAGAGTCATCTCAAAGATAGAAGGGTAATTTAGTCTTAATTGCCATTTCATTTGGTTAGCTTTTAAGTGTTTAAGCTGAGAAGGTGTCTTAATAATAAGCCGCAGGCAAACAGGCATGTGGCTTTTTTTTTTTTTTTGGTTGGGGTTTGGGAGGGTTTATTAGGATCTGTTCATGCAGGCTAACTGGGGCTGTCACTCAGTACTCTTTGCTTTATATAAATGGACAAAGGCGCACGACAAGAATTGAAATGCACTGTCTGAAATGGAGATCCGTGATGCTTCAGCCCTGCACAAGGGTCAGCAGTCAACACTTGCTCCCTTTTCCAAGGTGTGCGAGCACCCCCCCCCAACTTCTTAAAATTCCTGGTTTTGGTCTAATGAAGTCAGAAGACTGAGAGCCCAATGAAAAGGAAAAGAAAAAGTGCCCAATTTGATATTTAAGTAGGAGGGGTAAGATGAGTGCTGTTGGCACTAGGGGCTGAATCCCAAAATGCTTGCAGTGAAGCCTTTCGTTTGCCAGGACGGGGTGAGGCCTCTATATTCTACCCCCAGACAGAATAAATAATCCTCTATGGGAGCTCCCATGACCTTATCCTAGGAACCCCCACCTCTGCAAAGAAACAACCTTCCCCTCAGAATAATGTGTAAGGCCCTCAGGTTATCTTGGGAATTACCAGGCATGCTTTTTTTGGGATGATATTCCCAGTTAGTCCAACTCAAATAGAAAAGGATGGTTCCCACTCAACCTGCAGACCCCTCCCCCAACTCCCCTACTATAAGGTACATCTTCATTGAAGGGGAAGGTACCCTCTTTCCTGGGCTTAGGTCCAGGAGGTAGACGAAAATCCTCTCCCCTGAGAACAACCAGGAGACTCAGGAAGTCATGGCCGCCTGCTCTGCCTGCTGTCCCAGCGCGTCCGCCCCGTGTGTTTGTCCCTGTCCAAGCGAAGACCCACACACAGCCCGGAGCTTCTGATACTCTCGGTGATGAGCTCTGGCTGGAGCTGAGTACAACCCCGGGATGACCTCTGGTCGTCTCATCTGTCTGAATACTTCAGGACATCACCTAAGAACCATTCTACTCTCTAGCGCCCCCGGACAGCTTTCCGAGTGGCTTCCCGGTACCAAGATAAAAGGCATCCAGGGCTTCATTTACTGTGCTTCTTGAACCCCTGTGGAATTAAGAAAATTAAATATAATGCAGAATGAGAAAAAAACTTGTTTTCAGAGAAGATGAAGCAGAAAGGGTAAAGGGCGTCTTTTAAAATTTAGGATCTACTTTGCCAGGGCACTAAGTCTCCTTTTGGGAAAGCTCTTCTGCTCCCGCTCTGGTGTCCCGGCTTCCCACACCAGTGTCTGAACTGTAAGGAAACTCCATTTGGCCAACTGCTTCCTCTCACCTCACCCCCCCAAAAAGCTGCTTGTCCCTGAAAGGAAAGTTGGGGAAATCATCTGCGCCATATGCACAGACTGGTCAGCGCTCCCTTCCATCTGCTCTAGGGTTGCTTAGCGTGCCCCTTCTCTAAAGAAACACATCGAGGCAGGTGTATGGCTTGGTGTCTGTGTGTGTGTGATGTGCGCGCATGCGGGATTTGTCTGACAGTCCCCCCACCGTCTTCCCTTCCCATCTAATTAATAGTCCTGGGCAATTAATAAGTGACATCCTGCTTGACCCAAAAGCTAATTTCTCTTTCTCTGCTTTGCCCCTTTCCCGGAAAGCAATTGGCCACACATTCTCCAGCGGGCGCATAATTGAATTAACTGGTCTTGGCGAGTTGGAGACTGGTGACAATCGCCTGGGGCTCCCTCCCTCGGGAAACCAGAGTGAGCATCCCAGCCTAAGCCCCAGGCCGGTCTGGCTCCCGCCCATTTGACAGAGCTCATAAAAGCCAGGGAGCGATCCTGCCAGTCCTGCACCCTAGAAGCTGGAGAGGGTCTCCCTTAGACCCCAGAGCTTCTGTTCTGCCTTCTGATTCCATACTCCACACTCCAGGAGCGATTGTTCTACCGCAGTTACTTTAGGAATCTGCAGACCAATATTTGTATTTATCACGATTGTTTTGGTTAAGATCCAGAGCCAGAGAAGAGAGTTTCTGAATTGTTTTCTACAGTTCAGATGCTGGTGTGGGAAACTCAGATGTCTTCTTGAGCTTTTAGGCTGATATCATACAAACCCCAGTTTTTATCCAATCTAATCTCCAGTGAAAATGTCTGGCACCCATTTTGTGTTTGAGTTCAGGGGAAAATTACCAGCAAACAGGTGCCAATCCCTAGTTTCATATTTCTCTTCCTTCTCCTTATTCCTGCATGGAATTTCATTTGGTTTGTGAAATGAATTTATTTGTTTCATATAGCCTGAAAAGACATTGCCTACAAACCTGCTTGCGTAAGGCTAAGTGAAGTAATTAAGGATTGTACTTATTTGGGCATTTTCAACCAAAAATATTTCCTTAACACATATTCATGTACATGAATCAACCAGAATGCCCTCCTTCTCTCTTCTCTCCTTCCTTCCTTCTTCCCTCTCTCCCATTTTCCCCTCCCATATTCCTTCCCTTTTAGAGGAAGATAGAGATTAGTTTGAATCCATTAAACTTATGCCTTAAAAGACCACGTGTGTACATTGTCTAAGAGGGAAATAGAGTGTGCTCTGCTTCAGTGAGGCATGCTGTTTCCTAACCCGGACATGAGTTTGCACAATCAGAGACAACTTTCATGGGTGCTTGGAGGGGATAACAGTGGAACTCTGAAGATCCAAAATAGTCTGCAGATGTGCTTTCCACAAAGCAAAACGAGAAGTATAGATCTGAGTATCAGTACATATCCTTGAAGCTCCCAAGCCTCTGTCCTCTCACCGCTTATTTGGGATGCACAGAGAGAGCAAAAGTACCTTTAGAGAATTCCAAGAAAGCCAATGGCTGATGTTTCCTCTCTTAATGGTGTTCTGGTTCTCTCTGCCCCCTGGCACCCTTACATCACTTTGTGGATCTACTAGCCTCTGAGACCTCCCCAAGAGCCAACCACACAAGGAGCTCTCAAGGTCCTCTCCCAAGGGACCAGAATCTCATAGTCACTCAGGATTTTAATGACCTGGAAAGATCCTCTTATCCAAGAACCTACTCTGGTGTGCTTCTTCTAACCTCTTCCAGTTACTGCTGCTTAGGGTGGATGGGTTAGGGACCATCCTTCAGGCAGTGGAAAGGCAAATATGTTGGGTCCATTACATAGCATCTCAATCCCTGGTTCATTCATTTTTACTAATTAGACAAGGTGGTGAGAGAAGAGGCTTCAGATAGCAGGAGCATTCTGAGCAGGAGTCAAGAATCTAAACCTGACCCAGTTAAAAGAACCACATTTGAAGAGAAAAGGCATGGCAGCCTCGGTATTCCTGCGCAGGCACCTGAGGTCAGATCCCCACCATTCCCAAATGAATTGCTTGCCTTTCTAACTTCTATTAGCTCAAGCTGATGCTGACTCTAAGTGTCTTTCTAAAGGTCCCTCCCCCTCTCATTTCCAGTTGTGATTTGGATAATTCTTCTATCTGCCTTCCTCTGGGCAATCCAACCCCATCCCCCAACCCCATTTCACCTTCAGCAACCCAAGGGCCACTTGGCTTAAAACGTTACCTAATTGCAAACGAAAAATGGCATACCATTTAAAAAAAGAGCTTTGGGATATTTAAGGGAAATTAACATTTCTGACAGACTCTTCGGTTATTTCACTTTAAGGGTTGCCATTGATTTTTTAAACTTCTTTATCTTTCTCCCTCCTCCCTCCTTTTCTGTTAAACCTCCTCCGGCACGACCCTACCCCGCCCTCTGGGCTGTTTGTCGAAAGCCTAACACGGATCTGTATTCCGCCTTAGCCTTGCCGCCGACAGGCAACACGGATTCCATAATCGTACAGAGAAATGCATTTGCAAGCAATTAAAAAGCCTTGTGAACGTATTAGTGGAAAATTAAATGGAAGAACTCTCTCGTCTGATGTCTTCTCTTTGATAACAGTGGAAATTGGAGCTGAGGCCCTCATCGGAGAGGACAGACTCCTCGCCGGTCCACGACAGCTGCGGAGAGGGGCTCAGGCTTGGCGCGGCCTTGCCCACCCTCTCCCCACGGCCCGGACGCCCGCGGAGCCGCCCAGCCAGCCAGCCCTCTGGCGCCGGAGGGCGCTCACCGCCGAACTCAGGGGGCGCGGCTCCCTGGTGGCCTCACAGCTGGCTGTGCTCTCTGGGTCAGGAAGCCGACTCTTGGGCCAAGGCCTTGCTCTCCCAAGGGAAACTTGCCCCATTTAGACAAGAAACGCGTGCATTCAGAAAGAGTCACCCTCTGTCCTCTTTCCCTTCCTTTAGTTATCTGTAGTACCCGAGAGGTTTTTGAAAATTCACTGGCGGGCATTCCGATCGTGTATGGAGCCTAGGTTTACTAAGCACTTTTATGAGTATTGGCTCATTTGCTCCTGACAACACTCCTCCCCACAGCTCAAGAAGGGAGGACATGTGTAATTATTGTTCTTTTTATAGGTCCCAAATAACCGCAAAGTCACAGCAACAGCTAACTTTTATTGACCATTTATTTACCAGTGTCAGGTCCTGTTCTGGGCTCTTTACAAGCATTGTATCATTTTGTCTTTACAACAACCCTACCAGGCATGTATTACCTGGTAGGCGCAGTACCTATTAGTACTGGTATGAGGTATTGGTGCAAATGAGGACACAGCAACACCTGTGACAGTGAGGCGCAAAGAAGTATGAGTAATTGCTACAGTCACACGGGGCTTTGAAATCAGGGATCTGGGCTTTAAACTTATTAAATTTTTTTTTCCTATCACATTGCCTGGCCTCTGCCGCTGCATATAACATTTCCTCCTTTTGTCCTACTACTCCATTCCTCTCCAGGTGTCCAACAGAAAACACGACCATGGAGGTCCAGTCCAGGGTTCTCTTGTTGTAAGGGACTTTGCCTGGGGCAGAAGTTTTCCGGAGTCCGGAGGTGGAAAATTCGGACTCCCTGATTCTATTCCTCTCGTTTCTGGTGATGGACTGTGCGCGGGGGTTCCAGAGCTTATCCCCTTCCTCCTGGCTGGCCAGTCTCTGGCTCTATCCCCAGGAGTCAGTGGCTCCAGCTGGCCCCTCACACAGATCCTCACAGGCTGCAGCGGGCACCTGGAGCCAGGTCCCAGGGGCGACCAGCAGTGCCCTCCAGTTTCCTGCACTCGCTCTCCAGCCTCCTGGCGCCTGTCACTTTGTAGGGCCAGCGCTGGTCTCTGTGACTCCTTAGTAGCTGAGGTTGCTAATCGCTCTGCAGTGGGGACGCTGGGTCTGGAACCACAGGGCCAGCACTTCAATTCTGATTCTACCGTAGAGAGTTAATTTTCTCGCTTGTAAAGTGGGAAAAATAATACTAACAGTTCCTTTGGCTGTTGTGAGGCTTAAGAGATTGTATACATGTATACATACACCAGCCTGGCCCAGAGGGAAGTATTTAATAAATGTTGAGTGTTTTTATTTGGAAGGAGGGTGTTGTTGAGGAGGGGACTGAAGAGAGGCTCTATTAGCAGGGCATGCTTGCTTTCCTAGGGCACATTTTCCCAGCCCTTGGACAGATGGCACCAAAATAAATAGGGCTGGGAGAGACTCCAGAGGCCATAAGATCTTACCCTTTGCTGAAGTATAAGGTATAAAATCACAGGACGAAGCAGGAGACAAGGCCAGGAATGGAGCTGAAACTCTGGTGCTTACCTCCACTGGGTTCCCTGCCTCTCATTTAGAAACCAGGGAACGGACAGTTCAGTTTCCTCCCTCCACTCAAGTTCTGCTTCTTATATGGCTAATGAGCACTTGTTCCTGGCTTAATTAACATTTTGGTCTTTTAAATTTTTGAATTTCATTTTTTTCCTCTCTATTTTCCCTCCCTCCTTTCTCTCTCTCTTCCTCTGTCTCTCTCTGTCCTCCTCTTCCTCCTTCTCTCCCCTCACTATTGCCTAGATCCCTCCCCGCCACCAAGTCAGGTGTGCCTTCCTGAGATTCTCTTCTGATTTAGTTCCCTCCCTTTTACTGTCCAAAGGTTTATCTCACTTTCACCTCAATATCCTGGGCATCTTCTCAGTGACATGGGGGTGGCAGGGGATGGAGGTGGGAGAGATGCTTCTTCAACTACAATACTTCAAGTTCTGCTCACCTTGGTACATAATCTCCTCCTTTACCTTCAAACCAACTCCTGTGGACCTGGACGGTTGCCAACCCCAAGCCCCTTTCAAGCTTTGTGGCAACCAAGTCCTCCAGTTACTTTTTTTGTTTGTTTTAACTAAAAGAACTTCGTCTGCTCTACTGTCAATTACCTGAGCAGCTCTCAGCGGTTCCATTTATTTTTCCATTGACCTTATCCTCCTTATGTACCTGATCAATGCCTTATAATTTTATTTATATTAATCTCTGGCACAATCTCCTTTTATTCTTCAACTTGGCTGTCCTGACGTTTGCCTTTACACTTTCTTGACTTCGTTATGTAATCTCACCGATTCTTCTCGCTTTGTGCATGTTCAGACCTCACATCGGTCTTTTATCTCTCCTTGAATAATTTTGTTTTGAAACTACTGGTCCATCCATATTTACCTTATTCCTTTGTTTCCTTAATCTGCCTGCTGTCTGGAATGCCCAGGGATATTGTCCAGGAATCTGTATAAGTTCTGCTTTATTACACATCTTATACAACAGGACATTCCATTAAAATTTTTTTTCCTGCCATTTTTGGCAGTGCCTTTCCCCAAATTAGTTCTGGTTATAAGCACCAGCTGTGTACCAGATAATTGCTAAGATGAATTTCTCACTTTTAATTTCTCTTTGATGATGAAGACAGCACATATTCTACCACTGACTGGCTTTGTGACTCTGTTCTCTCTCACAGCCAGGTTGAATTAAATGGGGGTAAATATTAAGAAATAACTTGTAATTGATAATGTGTTTTAAAATGGCTAAGTATGATGTATTTCTGTAAATTGCCTTCCTGCTCGTGGGCCAAGCCTCCTCATTGGGTTTGTAACCCTAATAGTGATGAAAAGCATTGCTTCTCGTCCATGACCTATCCTTTCCAACACTAAATCCTGGTTTGTCTGGCTTCATTGTAGACCCTTCTATTGATTTCCACATCAGAGGACTGTGTTCTAGAAGTCTAGATTCAGAAGGTGATACCTTTTGCTCAAGCTTCTTCATTCTGGTGTCATGAAACCCTATAGGCACCCCGTGAATCCCCTCTGTTTCTCAATGAGCTGTGCAAAAGACAGAGGATGCAGTGCCAGAAAGAGCCTATCACCGCTCCTGCCTTTAAGTAACTCTCTCTCCATCAGTCTCCTCTCCTGCTCTCAACCTCTTTCTCTGTCTTCACACAGAGAGTCTTTACTGAAGAAATAACCACAGAAAAGAAGAAAACCCATTCTATTAACTCTTGGATTCTCTTTCCCTTAGGTGTATCCTGACAATTTGTCTGGTAGCAGGTCATGTCATAGAAATGTCCATTTTAAGAAGTTGTATAAAGTGGGGCAGAATGAGTTTATGCTTTGGTATCTTCAGGTATAAAAATGGCACCTCTCAAGACCCCCTTTTTGGAGACTGATTCTAGCATTGAGACTTCTCTCTAGTACAAGGCATTTAAATATATATAGACTGTGATGTATTAAATATGCAAATATATTAGAAATATTTGTAATGAATGCAGACATTCTGATAAATAACAGTGTCTCTGTATGATTGAACACTGTCTACTTCTCATACATTTATGCACCAGCAGTTAAAGAGAACAGGTTCCCTTTGCCAGGCAAATCTGTTGAAACAGCATTAGTCTTTTAGGAGTGTGTTCTAACTTGAACGCTGAAGTTTACATGGTGACAAAACTAAGCACATGTAGGTGTTCTGCCCTGGTACATCCAGTTTTGACATACAGGAGGAAGCTCTTCTATTAGTTGCCTGGACTCTTTCAGTGGAGGAGGAATAATAATGCGGAATGTTAACAGGCATCATTTAAGTGTACTTTTCATGGACAAAGTCAAGTATATCTCAGATACAGTCAAAAGCAAAATTCAAAATTTTTGAGACATAGAAATTGTATACCTTGATATGGTGCTTGTTTATCATGGCCTTATGGATTTTGGTAGTCAAAATAAATCAAGATTTAAAGAGCTCTTGGATTTCAAATTCTTCACTCTAATATTTTTCTTTCTTTTCAAAACCAGCAAACCCAAATCACTCCAAAATCTATGTTTTTTCCCTGAGAACATGAACCTACTCATACTTCTACAGTTAAATAAGACCACGGGCCTATTAAAAAAAATAAGTTTATTCACTACAAATAAGAGAAAGTTTATATATTCCTCTTCAAAATAGTATATATGACATGAGATAGAGGCTACGTTATAACTCTTACTAGGTTGGGAAGAGTGCCAGTTAGGTGGTGACAAAGTTAATGTTCTTATGATACCATAAAGTGTAATGTTAAGAAATGATTCATTGACTGGACATTAAAAAATGCTAAAGGGCATGGAGGTGTTTCACTTACTATATCGAACTGCTTATGCAACTCCACCCCATTGCAGAAAATTGGGCAAAGAGTTCTAATTACAGAACTCTTTACTCTGCAATTAGTGCATTACCTACAGGAAGAGGAGATAATGAAAAGAGAGACCAAAGAAAATCCAGAGATCCTTCACCAGCAGTGAAACTCCCCAAATCTTTTTAATTTCACTGAGAAATGTCTCCACTCAATGTGAATCCCTAGCAAATAGATAGAATCAATTTCAGATGGTCTATAACTGTTCTGTCCTATGCAAAAATGTAGATATTGAGCGCTGTTGTGGAATGAGTTTGTTTCCTCAATTTTTTTTTATGGAAGCCTTAACCTCAATATAACTATATTTGGAGATGAGGCCTTTGAAGAGGTAATTAAGGTTAGATGGGGTCATAAGGGTGGGGCCCTAATCTAATAGGATGCTTGGCCTTACTATTTGTTTTTGATCTTTTTTTTTTTTAACTGTGCAGAGAGAGGAAGGGGTGGGGAGGGTAGAGAGAGAGAAACATCAATTGGTTGCCTCCCATGTGGGTCTTGAACAGGGGATGAACATACAACCTAGGTATGTGCTCTGACCAGGTATTGAACCTGCGACCTTTCAGTTTATGGGATAGTGCTCCAACCAACTGACCCACACCAGCCAGGGTGGCGTATGTCCTTATGAGAAGAGAAAGAGGCACCAGCAATGTGTATCCACAGAGGAAAAGCCATGTGAGGACATAGCAGGAAGGTGGCCATCTGCAGGCCAAGAAGAGAGGCCTTTGGAGAAACCAAACCTGCCGACACCTCGAGCCTCAACAACTGTAAGAAAATAAACTTCTGTTGTTTAAGCTCTAGTTTGCAATATTTTGTTATTGCAGCTCTAGCAGACTAATATAAGCACTTTGAGAAAAAAAAAAACCCCAAACAAAACAAACAACGAAATGGCCTATGCCATCCAGATTTGGACTTACTTTATCAGCTAGGCCATGGTGTTGCTACAGGGTGACCTGACACTAACATTCAGGTCTTGGTGTTCTGTTGCCAACCACCTCACAAAAATTTACGTGTCACTCCAATCATGATGGATCAAAATGAAAATAAGACTACAACACACTCATGTCTGAACACAGACAAAATACAAACATGTACAAACCCCAAAATACCAAGATATACTCCTCTCCTGTCTCTACTAATTACAGCTTTAGCTTTAGTCTTCCCTCTCTATAAAAAGTTTATTGAGAAAGAAGGGGGGGGGAAGAGTGGGACAACTGTAATGGCATAATCAATAAAATATAGTTTAAAAAAAAGTTTATTGAGATACCCAATCATAAATTTCTCCTTTTTTCTGAGAGCACTCAGTCCTGTGTGAACCTGTGCTTCTTGTATCATCCTTGAAGTCACCCAACTGAAGTCCAAATCCTGTAACCAGCTCTTCCTAACATCCCCATTTACTGAAATGTTTCATGGCTTCCCATGATGGGTGTCCTTCATTGCTGCAAGTTATGAATCCAATTTCCTCAACTATAGGTATACATTTAATGGTCTTTCACTAAAAGAGATTAGCAATCTGAAATGAAGTTTCTTGCCCTGGCTAGTGTGGCTCCGTGGACCGAGCATTGCCAGTGAACCAAAGGGTCAGGGGTTCGATTCCCAGTCAGGGCACCTGCCTGGGTTGCAGACCAGGCTCTCAGTGGGGGCATGTGAGAGGTAACCACACATTGATGTGTCCCTCCCTTCCCCTGTCTAAAAAGAAAATCTTTTTTTTTTTTTAAGTTTTTGCTGGTATTTTATTTTTATTTTTATTTTATTTTATTTTTTTAATTACTTTATTGTTGTTCAATTACAGTTATTTGCATCCTCTCCCTCCCCTCCCCCCTCCCCCACCTCCCCCCAGCCTCCCACCTCCCCCTTAGCTCCCTCCATGTGTCCTCTACAGTGATTCCTGAAAACGCCTCTCCCCATTGTCCCCTCCCCACTCCCCCACGGCCATTGATAGACTGTTCTTAATTTCAATGTCTC
>PVJI01015902.1:0-39916 GCA_004026765.1 Micronycteris hirsuta
CACCGAGCAGCAGAAGGGGCCGGAACCCACGCCCGGCAGCCTCTGCCACCGGCACCGTCGTGCCCGCCACCGTTGGGGGACGTCACTGGGCAACGGGCTGGAAGACAAAGGCAAAGCTCCCTGCCCAGCCCCGCGGTTTTCCCACAGACGGTTGTTGACAGAGCAGAACCGACAACAAGCCCTCGGGTTTACTGAAGCCCGAAAAATAAGAGGAAACTAAAGGCAAAGACTAATTGGTTGGACTAGACAAAAATCGAAATTTCTATGGGCCCCCTCCCCCCCAAAAAAAGACAAAAACTGAATCAAAGGCAAACGACCAGCTGGAAGAACTAGTTTTTAAAGTTGTAAGTAACTTCAAATAATAGAATCCTATTTGTCACCAAAAGTCAAAACTTAAAAGAATATTTAACACCGTGGGAGAATATTCAACAGAGGGGACAAAGGGAGGTCACCCTGAGAATGTCGTCACCTCAGTTTTGTGGCGCGTGGCTTCAAAAGGGTAGAGGCAGCAACCACGGCCACGCACCACTTTGCGGCGGAGATACTTTCTGAAGGACACAGCGGCCGCGAGTCTGCGGCGGTGAGAACCTCGCGGAGGCCCTCGCGCGCCGGGACGGCAGCCGGCCGCTCGCCTGGGCTCTGCGGGCACACACCGCCACGCAGGAGCAGACGCGGCGACCACAGGGGCGCAGGTGCGTGAGGCCCCTGCAGGTGTGACTCGGCGCACTGTTCACAGCACACCTGTTTCGCGAGCAGGAAGAGTCCACTCTGAAATAACAATAAAAACGTGGCAAATCCATAAGCCAGGAACAGAGAGGTTCACCATCCGTGCCCAGTGTGCTGGCAGAGTAGGAGGTTCGTTCACACCAGCCTCCCCGCAAAGACGGGGGGCCTGGGCGTTGTCGGGACGGCTCCGGGGTCACGGGGCGCTGGGAAGTTCCCAGCCCCGTTATCCTCTGCTGGGGCCCCGTCCACTGCGACACGCCGTTGCGTGGCACACGCCTGACAGGCATGTATACACACACATCTGGGTCACACACACCCGGCCCACGCACGGAAACATGCCTGCTGATGGATGATTGCTGTGGTGTGTGACTCCACGTCATTTTTATTTTTTCTTTGTGTTTCTATTTATTTTCCACAAGGAGCCAGGCGTAAAAAAAATCATGTTTAACTAATTGGAAGAAAAAGGATACTTTTTAAAAACGGGAGAGCAGGCAATGAAATGTGATTGGTAAAGCGCAGTAGCCAGTGGCAGAGTTAACGATGAAAGAGCAGACGTTCGTAGGTGTGCAAGAAAAGCAGGTGGCACTTCACGAATGTGAGCCCGGGATTTATTTTGGTTGAATAGTAACTTCGAATACTCTAGAATACACCAGCGACTGGACTTGGTTTAAAGAATTTTAAAACACCGAGCATGTGATCCGAAAGACTTAAAAAATATCTATACTTTAAAATAAATATATTTATTTTAAATTTTAACTTTTTAAAAAGTTACAGCTGACCTAGGAAAAACACTGATTTACATCAGATAATTTGTATCTATTTTTAAATAAATGTGCCCCTTTGGAATCTGGAAGGTGCCATTCTAAGTCGGATTATGGGAAAGAAACTTTGTTGCTCACTCACTCCCCGGCGACAAGAAGCCCGCTGTTGGTCTAGGAAGAAATATCTCGCATAATGAATTAGGCGGCAGTGCGACAGCCACACAGCTCGTCCCCTCCAGAGGGAGATTCAAGTTCATTACATCAAATTGGGCTTGAAATTGCCGCGGCCGTTCAAATGCTCGTTTCTCCTCGAACAAAATGTCGCCCAGTGGGAACAACTTGTTACAAATCGGGAGACGCGCTCTGCCAGCACGTGTTTTGTTTGCTCCGCGTTACTGAACGCAAACACCCCGCTGAGGACGGAGTCACGGCTTGTCCGGTCGAATTTTAACCTGGAACGAAGAGCGCACTCCGAAAGCCAGGCCCCTGTCAGAGCTGCAGTGACCCCCACGAAACCCAGACCTCACGAGCAGTAGCTCTTATCTCTGTCCCTTGGCTTTCACTGACGGGGAGCTCAGATAAAATGCTGGAATGTTCCGACCCCAGACTGGACGCGAATCTTCCGGGAAGCATTCCCGTGTTCCCCAGCATGTCCTCATTCCCTGCGCCTCTGAGGTCCCAGCCCACATGGAGCCGGAAAAGCTGGCCTCGCTCCAGACCGTCTGCACGGCAAGCCAGCGGCACTGGGTGTGCGGCTGTGTCTGCAACGAGTAATCTGTGTCCCTGTGTCCCTTCCTGGGGGAGGCGGCATCACCGGGGCCCCCAGGACGCTGGGTGGCACCGCCTCCTCCAGAACCCTCGCTCCCCACCCAGAGGTGCTTCTCCCCGCAGCGTTCTGAAACCCGGCATGACGGCTCACCAGGGCCACCCCACGCTCCCTGCTTCCTTCCTTAAGACCGCCTGCTCCCCCAAAGTGAAACTTAGCACGGCGTTCCGTGACTTATGTGTAAAGGGCACATATGCACACACACACATCTGTGAGTGTGTGCATGTAAAGTTAACCCTTGAACAGCAGGGTTTGAGCTGACGGGTCCACGCACACAGGGATGCGGGTTTTTTCCAGTGAACACAGTGAGTATGTTTTCTCTTCCCTGTGATTTTCTCGACGCCGTTCTCTGCTCCCTGGCTTGCTCTGCTGTAAGAACACAGCACATGGCACACACAACACACGCACTTTGCATTCACCATCAGGAGGCTGCGGCCTCGGCCTCGGCGAATCCCCGTCCGCAGACAGAAGACTGCTCTCCATCCGTAGCTGGCTGACCTGTGAACGGCAGGGGGGTCTACCGACATAGAGGCCAACTGCAAAAGCTGGGGGGCGGTCAAGAGTTGTGTGTGGTTTTTGACTGTGCCGGGTGGTCAGCACCCCTAACTGCTGCATTACTGACGGGCCAACTGTATGTGCAGATGTGCACTGGGGGGGCACGCACACACACACGGCTCCGTGCGCACGGGGAACCTCTCGGGCGGGGGCAAAGGGGCAGGAAAAGCATGCCCGGGGCACACGGGGCGACTGTCACCCACAACTGTTGCCCCACTGATGCCCAGGGCTTCGGGCTTAGGTGTGGCCACCGCTGACCCCTGACCTCATGCTTCGGTTTGAAAACCCCCAATGGGACTCCAAACACTGTTTTCTTGGGTGAATCTGGTTTTGCTGCTATCTGCGGGATTCCCCAAAATGTAGCACTTTTAGGGCTAAACTTGAGAGAGTCCTGGACACTCCCGGACAGCCGGCCACCGTCAACTGCAAAATCAGGACAACGGCACCCACCGCAAAAGGCCACGGTAAGCACTTGCTATAGCCGCAGCAAAGCCTCCAGGACAGAGCCTCACAGGTGGTCCGAGACCCATACAGGTCTGTCACCTGTATCAACGCGGCATCCCCGCAGGCAAAGCAGGGAGCGGCCCCTGGTCCTTCCCTGCAGGCTCTGGTGGGGTGGGAGGTCGCGGAATCCCTGCCCCGCTCCAGGCAGACAGAGGAATCGCTGAGAGTTGGGGCTCGGCCGGCAGCCTGCACACAGAGATGTCCAGACCCCTGGCGGGCAGCTGGGGCCACGCCCTCTCCTTCCCCGGCCCGCGCTCCGAGCCCACTGGGTGCCCGCCGCTGCTGTGCCCACTCCCGAGCGCTGTGCGGAGCGCTGTGGCACAGGCCAGGCAGCAAGGGCGTCCGAGCAGAGGCAGGACAGCAGGCAGACGCCGCGCCAAAGGCCTGGAGGTGACACGTCACACAAGAACTCGCCATCGGATAAACGTGGCAGAAGTGACTCGGGGGGGAGGGGAGGCGGCGTGGCCCAGAGGTCAGGCGAAAGCAGCCTTCTGGCTTAGGAGACAAACATAAAAATGTGTCGTCAAAGACACAGACCCAAGCCTCCCTGTATCTCCACGGGAATATCCAAAAAAACACGCATGTTTGCAAATAGCCACCTCACCCGTCTGTGGCGCTGAAGGTTCAGGGACCGTCCCCTGACCGGGCAACACATTGTCTGCTTGGGCTGGGCACCATCGTCCCTCTGACGCCTGTGGAAGGCACAGGTGTTCTGGGCCGGGGTTCTCCCGAAGGGCACGAACCAGACGACCTGCCCAACCCCGTCACCCCGACGGCCCCCCAGGGGCGCGAGTGAGGCCACGGCACTTCCATATTGCTCCCGCGGGCTGCCCCCTCTCGTCCTGGGAAGCCCAGAGCACCCTATGAGGAGGCTGCCAGGCACACCGCTGAAAGATGGTGGATCCCCTTCACATGTAAAGAGCGTCTTTAAATCAATAAGGAAAAGACCAAAAACCCAAGGGGAACATGGCGAACAGACCCGAGCCACAACAGAAGTGACTCACAAATTGCCGCTGCACGTGGGAATCCGCTCGGCTCACCGGTAGACAGGAGAAACCGCACGTAAAACAAGGCACTGTGTCTGCCCCCACGACTGGCGCAGCTCAAAAAGCTGGAGGGCGCCCTGTGTGGGCAACGGTGTGAAAGGTGCCTCCCCCCCGAGGCCAGTGGGGGCCCAACAGGGAAACACACCCTCCCGGGACAGCAACCCCGGCGATGTTCACCGGCAGCTGAGACAGCAAGACCCCTCCCTCCGCCCGCGGCCAGGAGCTGACTCTCGGCCACAACGGAAACTTTCCGCAATGACAAACAGGCGCGGGCACGCACTGTGCGCGGTTTGGGGATGACAAAACGGCACGCCACCTGCGTGTCCACTCTGTGACGGTCCCCAGCTCTGTAAGTAACGGCCGGCGACTCACGTGACAAGGAGTGGTTATCGTGGACCCTCCGTCCAGGGGGCGCTGGGCAGTCGTCGAAAGGAACGAAGGGACCCCACGGTGGTTCTGGGGAAGGACGTTCAAACGGAAAGCTGGGGAAAGTGGGACACCGAACAACAGCGTGTTCAGTGGAAAGAGCACCCTTCTACGCCTGAACGCACACAGACAGACAGACGTGCCGGCCCGTGCAGGCCTGGGGCCCGGGCAGGCAGGCCGGGGAGGAGCCCGTCTGTGCGGAGGCCGGCGGTGAGAGGCGGAATTCTCTCACTACACTCCGCTCGACCCCCCTGAATTTCCGACCAGATGTCGGCATGAACTACACCAACACGGACCCAAACGGATCTTAAAGTCCCACGAAAGTGATTAAAAGGCAAACAGAACCCAGTCACCGGCAGTCACCTCGCTGGGCGGGGCAGAGCGGGAACAGGCGGCGGCAAGAAGGCGCGGGCAGGGGGCTCAGACCGAACCCCACACCCCTCTGCAGCGTCCCTGGGACTGGGGGAGGCAGGGCCGCTCCCAGGCAAGCAGCGCTGTCCCCGCGGCGAGCACACTGGCCGACCAGTCGTCCAAACTCTGCTGACAGAGTCCTTCAGAGAGAACACAGGATGCGCCCAAGAGCCCTGCGGCGCCCACAGACACGACGGAGGGCCCGAGGACTCCAGCCAAGGGGAAGCGAGGCCACAGCATCTCCTGGAGGCTTGGGGGGGGGGTGCGGGGAGGGGGGCGGACCACAGACTCCCCGGTACTCCTCGTCTCAGGGCGAGAGGGACCAGACCGGGGTGGGCAGCCGGGACGGGGAAGCTGCCCACGTTTGCCTGGAAGCGGCCTGGACTCAGGGTCAGACCCTGTCCCGCTCAGAAGGAGTGGGCGCCAGCACCGTACTGCCCAGATTTCCCTTCGGGGCTGCAGACCTTGCTGGCTCCCAGCACGGGGTGGGAGGGGGAGCTTTACCGCAGGAACTGCCCTCAGCAGGTGTCCGAGGCCCCGGCCCCCTCCCAGGGCAGCCCACGTCCAAAGACAGGCCCGGCAGAGGTACAGAGGCCCAGTCCCCTCGCGGGACTTAGACACCTCTGAAGCACTGGAGCCCAGCTCCTCCCTCCACCCAGGGCGCTCGGCTCCACCCTCTGCCCTCCCTTCCCCACCTCTCCCCTCCCCTCCTCTCCCCTGCCCTCAGAGGTGCTGCCACAGAAGCTGGGACAGACCAGGAAGGACCCTCCCTGGAGCCTGCAGAGGGGACCCAGCCCTACAGACACCTTGACTTTGGACTTGCGGCCTCCAGAAGCCTGAGAGACTAAATCCCTACGTTTCAGGCCCCAGGCGGACAGTGGTTGCCACGGCAGCTCCAGCAGTGACCAGAGAAGGTCGGAGAGACGTGCACTTTCGGCGCTCCTGCTCCGTCCGTGGCCAGGGTCCCCACAAGCCTCAGAGGGGAAACGCGCCCGGGGCGAGGAACCCGCAGTCACCGCACCACCGCCGCCCCGGTGGGCACGACAGAGGAGACGCAAAAGCTCCCGCTGCCTCACAGAGGAGTCAGCTGCTCGGCACTCCCCAGGCCCCGGGGTTTGCCTCCTGCCCACCAGCCATCCCGCCAGCCGGCCAGCAGCACCCACGCGAGAGCACGAAATTGCACTCAGCACCGGGCGGCAGCCAGAGCCCGGGCCGCACGCAGGAAGGGGCTTCTCCAGTTTGCTGAAATGGGGCCGGGTGATGCCGGTCTGCGGGTTTCAATGCGCCGGCACAGCAGGTGGCTCCGTTCCCGTGAAGAGCCAGGACCGGGTGCCTGTTCCAGGGTGTGTGGGGTGGGGGCCAGTATCCGAGCCCCATCCCACGGTGGGCACTGGCCTGCCCGTCCATCGTCTCCTGAGTGGGCACAGCCGCCACTCCCCGCACCATCTGAGAGGGTGACCACGGTGGGGGGCGGTGCTGCCGCGCTAAAGCAGCCTGTGGCCTCAGGCACCCTCTGAAGTCCCTGGACCTGGACACTGGACATGAAGGAGCAGGAACGGTCATTCACAGGCACTTGGGAAAGATGTGGCAGGACAGAGCGGCCCCGCCTGGCCACACTCCCGCACACACGCGGAGCAGGTGGTCCGGCCAGACGCCCCCCGCCTGCTGAGAAACCCCACGAGCACTACCAGGCGTCTCCAGGCTCCAAGCACTTCTTGCTCCTCAGAGCTGTTGCCGCTCGATTTCTAACACTAAAAAAAAAAAACTACAGGACTTAGCACCTGTTTGTTTCAGAAATACTTGCTAAAAAGGCTAAAAACAGTACTGCCAAAAGGCCACCGTTAAAATTAGCTGTGTTTCCCGCCCGGCGGCTCCCAGGGGCGTATTTTTAGTGGCCTCCCACCGCAGGCAGCCGCACGCCACGCACCATCATTGGCAACTTCCTGAGCAGGCGAGCTTTATTTTTAGCCTCCAAATAACTCCAATGAAAGTCATAAACAGGCTTATTTCTTAAACCAAAGGTTAGAACAAGATATTTAAACACCTTCAGCAACTGCGTTTCGTGCCCAACTTTGGATCTGAGGGCGACCTCGCCCTTAAAGGTACAGGGGACTGTGGCATCGAGTCCCGTCCCCTTCCTGCAGCCCACGGAACCGGCTCTGCACCTGAGACTTGCCCCTGCCTTCCTCCGCAGGCCTTCCCCACTATGCTGCGTCGGTTTTTTAAGAAGGTGCCAAGAGCCCACTATGTGCCCATGACTGCCTTCCGCAGGGCTCAGGGACCCAGGGCAGGGCCCCGAGCGCAGCCTCTCTGGCTCTCCCGGGCTGTCAGCCGGCACTCCTGCCCGGAGCCTCAGCGCCTCCTCCTCCAAACCCGGTTTCCAGAGAGCTTTCCTCCGCCAGGCACCAACGCAGGGCTAGTCAAAGCCGCTCAGCCCCGACAGAGGACGCAGCGATCAGGAGCTTCCCGGGAGCACGCAAGTCATTTATTTTTAAAGCCACCCGAACAGAGACTGTTCCAACTCCAAGCTGGAGGACAAAACTAGGTCTCGGCGAAAGACGTCCTTTCTTTTCAGGCAGTAAGAGGGCCATCTCGATGTGGATGACTTTCAAACAAACCTCGTCAGAGGGAAGGCAGGAAAACCCTGTCCTGTAGGCCGTGGTGGGGGGGCAGCCTCCAGAGGAGACAAGGCTGAAGCCCAATGTGAAAGGAGAAAAGTGGGTGTCTGCCATCCGGACTCAGGCAGTAACTCCCGGCAAGCCAGAGGATTTTGCTGCCATCTTTGGAAATGTACGCCAGGTTAAGACACAACACACACACACACACCCTCCATCCCCGCTTTTCCATGAACTGACACCCCACCCCACCACGGCTGCCCTGGATCAGTTCGCTCAGGGGTGGCATGGGGCATGCATCTATTTCTTACTACAGTGTTCATGACTTCCCCACCCACTGTGGTCTGTGTCCTCCAGAAAAGGAAAGGACAAAAGTGAAGTGCTTCCTCCAAAGGTACGCACCCTCGCAAAGGGGACAAGTGTCGGGTGAGAGCCCTTCATGAGCCACCAACCCCACCCACCCTGGGGGACACTGCAGAGCCCTTTCCTCCGGCTCTGCCACGCCAGGTCTCCCCTCGAGTGGCTCATACGAGCAGAGCTCCTCCAGGGGACACCTCCCAACAGCTATTCTGTTGAAGAGACCACAGGCGGTGAGTAGTGTGGGGTGACTGCACCCCTCGTTTGGGCTTCAGCAAGACAGTATTCATGACCGGAGTGCTGATGGGGCCCACGAACTCAGCAGCAGAGGCAGACAGACAGACCGACAGACACACGCACTGTAACCTCCACAGGCCGCCCAAGCCCACACCTGTCAGTCAAGCGTCAGAGGTGCTGGGTTTCGGGGGTGGACGCCATGGATGACTCCACCGCCTCCTCAAGGCCAGCGGTCACAGCGCTGAAGCCCGGTCGCTCCTGAGGCTACAGGCCGAGCCCCGGAGAGAAATCCCTGCCCCTCCACGGCGGAACCACCGTGCTCCACCAGACCCACCCCGCCGTCCGGCACGGCGGTTTCACAGCCGACCAACAGTTCTGGCTTCGCCGACATGAAGCGAGGTCGGTCATGGAAGGAGGGGAAGGTGGGGAAGAAAGGGCGTGAGCTCCTGGCGGGGACCCGTCGGGGCAGGAACTGCCCGTGTCCCAGGGGGCCCCGCGTGCCCAGCGCCGCGCCCAGGAACCCAAGCACGGGGTAGGGACGGAGCTCAGAGTGCGACCTGGCCGAAGCAGCCCAGGCCAACAGCCGATGCTGCCATGTTGCGGGGGGCGCCCCAACACGGAGTGGAGCGGAGAGGTGGTGGGAAGCCGAAGCAGCCCAGCGCGGGGCAGGCGGCAGAATGCGCTGTCACGGGGCCACTGGCTGCCAGCATCGAGCTCGTCTCTTCTTGCCAACTTCATGAGCAAACACGCGCAACCAGCCTCAACCCTCCCTGTCTGGGAGGAGGATCCAGTCCCACCACCCACCCGGGCAGAAAGGAGTTCGCACGGACACGGGGCAGCGAGCGCGCAGCGGCGAGGGCCCTGGCAGCGGCTGTGCCCTCTCCCGCTGCCCCAGAATGGTCTGCGGTTTCTGTTTTGTTTCTGTCTCGTTTCTGTCTTCTTTGAAGAGCGGCTTGGTTCAGTGAGTTCACCATGAACGTTTCCTTTCCGCATGAAAATCCAAGCGAGAGGCACTTTTCAAAGTGCTCTCTGCCCCCACTTACCCCAAACAAAGGGCTGCAGGAACAGCGGGCACAGGGCGCGCGGCTCACAAGAGACCCGCGCTCAGATGCAGGGTCTCCGGGGCACAGTGGGGGCACAGGAGGAAAACTGAGGTCCGGGAGCGGGGCCGGGGAGCAGGGCACCTCACACTGCCTTCAGGGGTGGCGGGCAGGGCATGCCCCGGTGTTCCCAGGCTGGGCAGAGAATCCCAGGTCTGAGCGTGGAAGGAGGGGTTAGGGAGTCCCAGCTTCCCTGCCCAGCCACCCCCATTCCTTGCTCCACCGCCCCACACCCCACTCCCACACACACACACTCTCTGGACTTTGGGCCACAAAAGCCACGGCTCCCAGGCCGGTGCCGAGCGACACCAGCCTGGAAGAGTCTAGCGCCTGAGCTGACCTAAGCTTGGGGCGAAGCAGCTCCGAGCCTGAGGCAACTCCAGGCTGGGACAGCCTCCCCGCTCGCGGTGACCCGGTGCCTGGGCCACTCACCTCCGAAGTCGGTCACCATATATTGGGTTTCTTCTCAAAGATCTAAGTTACAACGTGGATGCGCCTGGGCTTGGCCTGCCACAGGGTCACAGCTGACTAACTTCTAACTTGACCCAAGTGTCCCTCCGGGCTGGTTCTCCCCCCGCCAGAGCGGGGTCGTTCCTGCAGCCTCCAGGCGGGCACGGGGGCGGAGGGAAGGGGGCTGTGATATCCCTCCTCCGGCACGAAAACTTCCCTGGCTACCCCCGCGCACAGGTGGAGAGGAGGGCCCCCCACTTTCTCCCCAGAGCCCAGGTCGGCGCTCAGACGCTGGCTCCCCCCGGGGCTGGCTAATCGGCCCTCCCGCCTTCACCCCAAGGGCCCACGAACCGGGGCCCGGGTTCCTGCCTCCCCGGGGATCTCCAGCCCCTACCGCGCCGAGAGCCGGGCCCCCAACCCTCGCCGGCGTCCGCCAGGCGGCGCCCTTCCAGGAGCCAAAGGGCTGCAGGCGGCTTCTCCGCAGAGCCAGCCTTCCCCCGGGGACCGACCCCCTACTCCCGCCCGCAAAGGCCGTGCCGGGGCTGAGGGGCCAGCGCTGCCACTGAGGTCGATCCTCCTCCGTCCGGAGAGTAAAGGCGGGGGCGTCGGGACTCCGCGGCCGACTCCCCTCGGGGCCCCGCGGACGGACCCCAGCCCCAGGTCCCGCGCCGCGCCCCCGGCTCACCTTCTCGCCGGTCAGCACGTGCAGCCCCTCGCGCACCTTAGCGAAGGAGCCTTCGCCCAGCTTCCTGCTGCCAACCAGGTAGTTGCCCACGCGCTTGTGGTGCTGGAAGTCGCGCAGCCGCTCGCGGGGCACGCCGCTCACCCAGGCCGGCAGGAAACTTCCCTCGCAGGCCGCCGCCGGCCGGGCCGCATCCTCGCCGCCCCCCGCCGCCGGCTCGCCCAGGAGCCCGTCTCCCGCCGCCGCCGGCATCGCACCACCCGGCTCCTCCTCCGGCTCCGCTCGGGCTCCGCTCCGGCTCCTCCCGCCGCCGCCCGGCCCGGCCCCGCCGAGCGCGCGCAGACAATAGCGGCCGCCCAGGCGGCAGGGGCCGGGGACCCGCCCCCAACAAGTTCTTCTTCGGAGGGTGGCCGGGCCCCTTGCAGGACGCGGGCCCCGCCCCGGGTCCCGTCCGGGCTGCTGAGGTCAGTGGCCGCGCTCGGGGGCGCGGGGAGCCGCTCTGGCCGGGGAGGGGCGGCGAGGGCGCGGTCCGGTGCCCGGGTCCCGGATCACGGCGCCGGGGTCCCCGCGCCTGGCGCCTCCGCAGCCTCCGCCCCGCCTGCTCCGACCGCGCGGGCTCGGGTCCGCTCGCCTGCTCGCTCCTAGCTGGGCGCGCGGCGGGCTGCAGGCGCCCTCTGGACGGCAGCAGAAGAAAGCCCCATTCAGTCTGAATTTGCAGAAATTTAATCCGGGCGCGGGCGGCGGGAACAGAGGCGAGCTCCGCGGCGCAGCCCGTGCACTTTCAAATCGCTCGTAGCCCCTCCCTCCGCGCGCGCAGCAGCCACGCTCGCCCCTCGCCTGAGACGGAGGGCGGGGGCGCGGAGCGGCGCCACCACCGGAGCGGCGGACGGGGGGACCCCGCGCGGCCTGGCAGGCGCGCGCTCCCGGCCGCCGGATTCGGGCCGTCTCCTGCCGCGTCTCCCGCCCGATTCTGAGCTCGGGCTTTCTGGACCTTTCGGCGGGGAAATACTCCTCCAGCCGCACCCCCCGGGGCAGAGGGGAGGGAGGGAGGGAGGCGCCCCGACCCGGTGTCCAGCCCAGGGCCTGGCACACAGTAGGTTCCTTTGGACCCGGGTGGGTAGACGGGTGGAGGGGTGGGTGGAAAGGGTGGGGGTGGGGCGGGCGGGCGTCTGCCCGGCTTCGCACGCAGCCCGGACCGCTCCGAGGCGGGAGGAGCAGGCGCGACAATAACAGCCCGACAGCAGCGCAGGAGCCCGGGCGGCGGCCGCCTCTGCGAGCGCGTCCACCCCTTCGCGCTCCGCGGCAACGCTGCGGGCGGCGGCGGACTGAGCGGCCCCGCGCTCCCCGCGCCCGGAGGCTTTTGTTCTGCGCGCCCCGTGACTGCGCTCGCCCCTCGTAAACAAGCCTCGCGGCCCCGACGACGCGGATCTTCTGCAGGATCCCCAGCGTCTTCTCAAACCCAGAATGAGGAATCTCGAGAGGGGAGAAGCCGGCGGGGGAGCGGGAGGGGGCTGGAAAGAAAGCTACGAAACGCTACCTGTTGAGCGGCCAGATAAAAGGCGCCAACGTGCAGCGCGTACGCCGCCCAGATCCTGCAGCGTCGGAGTTCGGCCCGAGCCGAGGGCCTTCCACCCGAGTCCCCTCTGCAAACCAGTACGACACGGTCCCTGTCCACGCTCTCAGGTGGGGGCGGGGGGGGCGGAGAAGAGGGGGCGGCAGCTCTCATCAATCCAGCGCCCTGGGAGCTGTCTGACCCATCCGAAAGGTGGCCCTAGAGAAACATCTATTTTAAATAGATCTAATTTTAACTATTAGGCTATGATCAACTACTCACAAGCGTGCAAGTCACCAGCCTTGGTTTCTATCCGTCTTCTCGGTGTCTCCATTTTTCCATGTTAAAGACACAGTTTCCAATGTAGCTCTTGCTGTGTGGAAGGGACTTCTTTGCCACCCACCCCCACCCCCACAATTCCTGCAAGGCCCATTCGATCTGTGTAACGTCTCTAATTCAATCCTCCCATTTCGAGAGGAGAGTAACACGGGGGGAGGGGACAAGGGTCCAGTGAATGGGGACTACGAAGCTCACTTTGGGGTCCGAACCAGTCTCAGTCTTCTTTCAGAAGAGCGTCTGGCGTTCCCCACAATGTCGTATTAATAGACTATGGCATTTTTAAATTCCGGGCATTAGCTCTACACGAAAATTCAGAAACTCCCTTATTCTGGTGAGAGGCAAATGTCAGAGACTGTTCATCAAAGCGTCTTTATGACCTAGAAAAAAAAATGAGCTTCAGGCATAAAAATGGTGGAAGACATTTACAATAAAATAGAGGTTTTCTTTCCTTTTAATTATCCTCTGGGGGTGGAGGTCAGGAAAGGGGTGAAGAAGAGAGAAAAACCAGGCCCATTAAATCTTTTCTAGCCTGGTGCCTGGGTTTGATTCAAGTTCTCTGCTAATCCCATCAGCTGGGATGGATGCCAAAGGGAAGTCCGAATCCAATGCTTGTCTGGGCTTAGAGCTGGTTCCTGAACTGCAGGTCCCGCTCCCTGAATGACCTTGTTTGATAAGGAGTAACCCCAGAAATTCCTGTTCCCGAGACGGTCCAGTGCACGACGTACCGCCCTCCCGTCAGACCCACAGAAAACATCTGGTTGAAAAGCAACCCCCCCACCCCACACTGAGGACTTTGTAATCGCCCTGAACCAAATTTCTTCTCCCCCGTGGGGTCGTCCTGGGCACTAGATTTCAGCTGTCCTCACCCTACACCTCTTTCCTGTGCCGCCCACGCCCATCTGCCACCTCTGCCTCCGTCCTACCTTGTCCCAATGTGTCCCTTTCCCAGTCCATGAGGTGCAAGAGCCGGGGGCCCCTCCCTTCTCTCCCACCACACACCCCTCACGTCACATCCTCCAGGCTGGTGCCCCTGCACTTACTACGGGTGTGGTGTCTCCTCCTTCAGACGCACTGAGGATGGGAGTTGTGTCTCATTTCACATTTTATTTGCCCCGCAGGCCCTTGGCCAATGCCTGAGCCCTGGGCATTGTTCAATAAATATTTGTGGGACGAATAAATAGAAGTCATTGTTCGCCAATTGTCAAATGAGTGGCGTTTTGTGGCTCCTGAGCACCAGGCCCCACCTGTCCTGGGGGAGGAGAGTCCCAGGAACTTTCCCAGAGCACCGGCAGTCAGTTGTCGGTTGTCTTGCCGAAGGTGGGCCTTTCTCTAACTTGGGTCAGGCGGCCCTTCCGGAAGCACTACCCCCCACAGTGGGCTGGAAGCCTGAGAACCTTCCTCGGTTGACTTGCACCCGGCCGCTCCCTTCCTCCCCCTCCTTCCCCATCTTCCCCCCATCTGGCGGGAGGCTGACTGCGCCCCCACGGAGCACCAGCCGGGAGCCCAGATGGAAGCAGTCGGAGACAGTGACAAGTGCTCAGGCTGGCACAGCCCGGAAGTGAGCTCGGCCAGAGGGCTGGGCTGCCAGCGGCCGGCTGGGGCTGGAAGGGGAACGCTAGCGAAGCCAGGCGGCAGGCAGGAGCGCCCTTCGCCTGGAAGACGGTCTGTGAGCTCCAGGCATTCATTCTCGCCAAACAGAGCTCCCGGGAAATAATAGAGCAGAGCTGGCACCCGTGTCCCCAGAGCTCACGGCCGCCCCGATTCTTCCCCGGGGTCCCGCTGTTCCAGGTGCAGGATGCCAGGCTGAGGGGGGAGGGCTCCTGAGGCAGGCAGGCTGGTGGGCTGTCCCCTGCGCCCCGTAATGAAGCACTGCTGTGGAAAGGAAACGCGGCTCAGACCTCTGTGCCTCAGTTTCCCCATCTGTAAAACTGGGACCGCAAGGAGGTGTGACCACTAAACGGACTTAGGCACAGAAAGCCCACTACCTGCCTCGGCACCAGCACAGGCTGCGTTTGCCGTTGACACTGGCATCACGACCGAGCTGACAGGTCACTTGGCAGTGCCCCAGAAGGGCCCCAGCACAGCCGCCCCTGGCCCTGGGGAACCCGAGGCGTTGTCTCCAGTTTGGAGCTCCTCCCCCACCCAGAGTCCCGTGGGCAGCATGCCTGACAGGAGCCCAGACCTGCCCCTGGCTCAGCGCCACACAGCAGGCGGCACCCCCTCCCTCCTTCCCTGGGACTTCACCCAAATTCACCCGGAAACCCAAGGGCCGTCCTTTGTGTCCTGCCCTTTCGGGCCCTCAGCTCCAGTCCTTCCGAACCCGTCGGCCAGTCCCGTGGGCTCCACTCCACACCCACCTGTGACCACTTCCCTCCACCCTCTGTCCCCGTCCTCAGAGCTGCACTGCCCAGCCCCAGCGTCCAGCAGGCCCTCGAACCACCCTGCCCCCGCCCGGCCCTCGTCTTCCAGGGCCAGCCTCCCAAGGCCCAGCGTTCCCGCTGCTCTCCCTTCCTGCGAGCGCCGGACTTCTCCCCCTTCAGAGCCCTGGTCCTTACTGTCCCCTCCACCAGCGACACGCTGCTCCCAGGCCCGGCTACTTGTCTGTCCCTCCCTTCATTCCGTCCGGGCTCTGCTGTCTCCATCTGGGAGCCACCCTCGCCGCCCCGTCCCTACGGAGTGTCTTCCAGTGCCACTGGGCAGCCGTCACAGAAGATGGCACACTAGTTTATGTGTTCACTGTCTCTCTCCTCTAAGGTCCCTGAAACCAGGGCTTCGTCCATATGTCCACCTGCCATGCACACATGGCGTATGTCATCTCGACTCCTGGCCTGCCCATCCAGGCTTTGGGGTGCACCTGCAGTGTGATGGGGTGTGGATGGTGGCATCCCGCTGTCCTCCCGCACCATTTCCCAGGGCACTGAGCAGATGCTCAGGGAGGGAGGGGGCACAAATCAAACGGGACGCTGACAGCAGCCCCCAGGAGAGCTGGCTCTCATGCTGCTTGTCCCTCCGTCGGTCCCCGAGAGCTCGGCATCACAACTATTCCACAAGAAATGTGCCCCCCGCCTCCCAGCCACAGGGAAGTCCTGGGGCTCCACATCCTGGGGTTTGGGCCCCTTCTCCAAATCCTAGAAACAGGTTGCTGAGAAGCAGGGAAGTTAAATTAAACTGGTTCCCAGGACAAGGCCGTCATGCACTGCTCCGGGCCGTCTCTCCGTGCGAGCATCTCCCCTCGGAAGTAACGGCAACATCGGAGGGACCGGCAGCCTCCCCTCAGCCCCACCTGCCAGGCCCGCTCCCCGCCGACCTGTCCATGACCAGCTCCCTCGCACGCCTTTCTCCCACGTACCTGCAGAGCTGGCTCCTCTTATCGCTGGGAATTCTCTGGAATGTCACCTTCACGGGGAGCCCATGTCCCACCCCTTCTCTGTTCACAATGCGGACTTCCAGGCCACACCCCACACACTCCCACCCCCACTCCCGTCCCTGGTCCCCTTCTCGGCTTCTCTGCTTTGTTTTTCTTCACGGTGGCACTTAGCGCCGGGCGGCAAAGCCCAACTTTCCCTCACTCATCCTGTCTGCTGCCCGTCTCCCTCCCTGCACGGCGGAGGCTGCGGGAGGGCTGCTGTCCGGCGCCCAGGAGGCTCCGAACACAGGTTCCTGGTGGTCAGACTGACTTGTACTTCACAGGGCCCCCCCTTGGGGAAGAGGGAACCGTAGTAAATGAGAAAGCAGGGCCGTAGCAGATGAAAACAGCAACACTGAGTCCAGCCGGAGACAGCAGGCAGCACAGAGGCCTGGCTGAAAAAATCAACGCTCTGTGGACCTTTGCCGCAGAGACGGAGGTCCCTGAGGAGCCCCTCGTTTGCATCACGGCAGGAAGCAGACAGGTGGCTCCCACCTACGGGTGCCAACGCCTGTCCCTTTCTTGCTGCGGACCGGGCAGAGCCTGGCAGCATCAACAGGTGTGCAGAGCTGGGGAGTGAGCACAACGCCTTGGGCAACCCTGAAATGTGACCAAGGGGAGGGGCTCCTGGGACAGCGGGGTCCTCTGGAGCTGGGCCCCTCACCAGCACGGTCCAGCGGGCACCCAGGCAGACGGATGACAGCCGGCAGCTGCCGGGATCAGGCGGCTGGAGCTGGACGAGGAGAGCGGCGCCCCCTGCTGGTTGAGTCGGCTCTCTGCAGGCGGAACACGGGAATCGCGAACCAGGGTCCCGCGTCTGCTGGTTCGGTGACCCTGAGCCGGGTTCTATCTTCTCTGCACATTTGTTTTCTCCATCTGCAAAGGAAGTAACTCCTCTCTGTTGTTTCTGGTTCCCAGGACTAAATGAGGGAAATATATGCGAAGAAGCCACAGAAACAGAAACCATTTTGGTTGTCTTCAGTCAACGTGGAAAGCGTCTGGGACAGACATTAGAAAACAGTGACTTTGAAATAAAATGAAAAGCAGGTGGCCGGACACAGTGGGCGCCTCGTGCCCCTTCCTTGGAGGCGGAGGCTCCCCGGAGCGCTGACCTGGCTGCACCTGTCCCCAGCCACGCCGACCGTCAGGCGTCCTCACACACCCCTGCCTCCGACCTCCTGCACCCTCATCGACCGATCTTCCTCCTTCCAGGCTCCCGATCAACGGGCCAGGCCGTGTTACTGCTGATGGGTCTGCACGTGGAGAGCAGCATGGATGGTACGTGCTCTCTGTCCAGACGCGGCGACACCTGGGCCCACTGGAGGCCCCTCAGAGGGATCCCCGCCCCTCACTGCTGTCCGGACGGGTGGTCCTGGGCGAGCCCGAGCCCAGTCCCCGGCTGTTTGGGGCTGGGACCCACACACACCATCCCAGAGCCACGATCGTGCTTCTTCCTCCTCCGTCAGTGGGTCACAAGGGGTCCCCACCCTGGTAGTCCCGGGGGCGAGCTGATGGGGCGTTGCTGGTGCACGTGGTGCAGGTCTCAGGGGTCCGAGCCGTCGGCTTCCACAGCTTGCCAGGCCTGCCATGCTCCCTCCCGGCGCAGCGCCTGCATCCCGCATGGCTTCCGGGAGCCCGAGTCCTGTTGGGAGAGCTGACATGGTCCTCCCACAGTGGGCGGCTCTGAGGGTGTCACCTGGGGTCTGCATCCAGATGCTCCACCCCTCCTTTTTCTCTTGATTTTGTTGATTTTTAATTGACCATTAAAATGGTGTACGTTTAAGGGCTATGGCTTGATGGGTTGAATATGTATACATTGTGAAACAGCCACCAAAATCAAGTTCACGAACACGTCTGTCACCGCACACGGTCACCGCGTGTGGGTGTGTCGTTAACACCGGGGACCTGCCCTTTCAGCGAGTCTCAAGCCCACAGCACAATATGGCAACTCGAGCCTCGTTGTCAGATACGAGGCCCCCAGAACGTATGTCTCCGGTTTAACCGCAGCTTGTGCCCTTGCCCTGGACCCCCCACGGCCCTCTCCCCAGCCCCGGTGGCTGCCACTCCGCTCTCTGTTTCCAAGACACGGACAGTTTCAGGCCCCCCCAGAGATGAGGATGCACAGCCTCTGTCTTCCTGAGCCTGGCTCACGGCACTTCGCACGGTGGGTGCCGTCCAGGCCACCGGCGTGGTCCCAAGACGCTCTTCTCATCCGGGCTGAGTCACAGGCCACCGCACACACGCGCCGCGTTCTCCTGTCCACTGTCTGAGGCGCCTTCACCCCGTTTTCTGTAGTGGTCGCGCCAGTTTACGTTCCTACCAGACATGTGTGCGGGCTCCCTTTGCCCCGCCCCTTCCCCCCACACCTGCCTTCCCTAGTCCTTCCGGCAGGTGTGAGGTGAGAGCTCAGTGTGGCTCGGCTCTGCGTCTCCCCAGTGGTTGTGCAAGTCCAGCTCCGTTCTTGCACCCGTTAGCCATTTGCCTGTCTTCTTAGAGAAATGTCTGTTCAGGTCCTTCGCCCATTTTTTAATTGGATTACCCGCTTGTTTTTGTCCTTTGGACTTTCTTACGCATCCTGGACATTAACCCCTTATCGCATACGCAGTTTGCAAATGTGCTCTCCCACTCTGTAAGTTGCCTTTTTGTTGTGCTGGCTGTCTCGTTGGCTGCGCAATCCCACGTGTCTAGATTTGCTGTTGTTTCCTGTGGTTTTGGTGACAGATCCAAAAGAATCATTGCATAGTTTGTAAGATCCTATGTCCCAGGAGAGGGCTCCCAGACTGAGGACTCTCCCTTCTCTAACTGCGTGGTCCAGCCGCTCCCACCCCCACTACCCCACCCCAGGGTCCTGCACCAGAGAGCAGAGCCCCTTCCGCTCCCTTTGGCCTCCGCCGCACGTGTTGCCGAGGCCCCACAGTGCCTGTGGCGAGCAGCCCTCTGCGTGCATCCGTATCGCTGCTTCATGCAGACTGGCACCTCACCGGCCTGCTGTGTCCGGACCGACCCGCGCTCCAGGCCTGGCGGCCGGGAGTGGAGGCTAGACCCAGACGTCTGCGTTGCGTTCGAGCAGGAAGAAGGCACTAGCCCCTAACGGAGAGGAGAGGACAGGGATAGAGAGAACAGCAGGGTCCTCCGGGGTCGAGATGGGCATGAAAAGGGAAAGACTTGTGAGCACTCAATGTTATTTCTAGACCAGAAGCACAAGATTCAAAATACAAAGTGAACTCAAAAGAGAACAAGAACATGCACATTTAAGCTTATGCCCCCAAAAAAAACAAAACCCTAAATGAACAATAGAAAACTCAGAGTCCAGACTTCTACGAAAAATGCAATAAACGATTTCAATCATGTCTACTTCATAAACTAGAGCTTTTTTGGTGGTTCGGAACACAGCACAGAAGGAAACAGGGATAAAATAAAGCTTCGGTGACAACCGATGGTGTGCAGGCGCCTTGCAGAGAATAGAGAATGCTGGAGTGTGCCTGGGAAGACAGGCCGGGCAGCGAGCGAAAACGGCGACTGGGTGAGAGATACTCAGGGAACCATCAGGGTTTCCCATTCCTGTCTTCTTTCAGGAAAAAAGAAGTTTAAGAAGGAGGTGTCATTCATGAGTTCAAAGAATGGAGTATTTCTATTTCCACCTACTTGAGTTGTCCCTGTGTTTCTGGGCTTCCTGGAGTTTAAATTAAGAATAAAGACACCTTAGAAATATTGTTTACAATTGCCGCAAACTCTAAATAGACTCAGACAGCCCTGGCTGGTGTAGCTCAGTGGATTGAGCGCGGGCTGGGAACCAGAGGGTCCCAGTTCGATTCCCAGTCAGGGCACATGCCTGGGTTGCAGGCCAGGTCCCCAGTGAGGGCCATGTGAGAGGCAACCATACACTGTTCTTTCTTCCTCCCTTGTCCTCCCTCCCTTGTCCTCTCTCTGAAAATAAAAAATAAAATCTTTAAAAAAAAATTTGTACGGATCTTGAAAGGTTAGTTATTTCATTTTTTAAAACTCTGTTTATATCCCCTTCGTGTGCACATTTTTATCTTCTTCCCCAGCAGAGGCACGACCCAGAGAAAGTGCCGTCTCTGTCAGCACAGGTGAAAATCGAGGGAGCAGAGCTCGAGCAGACCACAGTCACAAACCCAGGTGCGCTAGCCTGCGGCTGGACTAGGACTCACACGGTTTCAGAGAGTCCCTCGTGATGGCGGAGGCCACGTACGTGTCACGGGAGGAGGAGGTATTAAAAAGACACGAACTTAGAGAGACGGAGCAGGAAACCCTCACTGAACGCAGTCATTGGTCCTGTTCATGAGCAGCTGGGTCATTCACGGCAACAACGAACGTGCTGCAGGACAGTAACCGTCACTGCCGTGACCAGAGCCCAAGGGTCACCACAGGTCATCGGGGTGGGTGCAGAGAAGGCTCCAGAAAAATCCAACATCATGCAGGATAAAACCCTCAACACCCCAGGTCTGGATGTGCCTTGATACAATGACGGTCGTGTGTGACAAGCCCACAGCCGACGGCATCCTCCGCGGTGAGACACTGAGCGCTTGCCTTTGAGATCAGGAAGCAGGTCAGCACGCCGCTCTCCCCGCTTTCACCGAATCTGCTGCGGGAGCGGAGTGCTGGCCAGAGCAGCAGGCGAGGCGGGGAGGGTAAAAGGCACTCGTGTGGCAGCTGCGTCTCAGTGAAACTCGGGGGACAGGAAATTAACGCAGATCATTGTTTTTCAGTCGAAGAACTTGGAGCCGTCAGCATTTTATTACGCTGACATCATTTGCTCTAAGGCAGATAGACAGCCGCACAGACAGACAGATAGGTGTGTGTTCTGCAGACCGTCTTCCTGGCACGGCTATGGGAGTGAGTGTCACGCCGGCCAAACGCAGTGTTAGATGCCGGGAGGCCACCTGAGTCGCAGAACGCGCGAGGGTTCCGCAGGTGGGAGGTGAAACATGAGAGCAGGGGGGCTGGGTCACACGTGGGTTATAAGTCGCAGCTGCACCCACAGCTGCGTGACGTGACACGGCAGCAATTGTCCTAACTCTGCAGCGCGACAGGGCGATCAGACGGCGCGTCACTCAACGCCCGTGGCCCGCAGAGCCGAAGGGCGCGGGAGTGACGGAGGCAGGACGGCCCCTCACGAGGTTGGCACCCGCGGCCTCCTCTCGTGGGCCCGGAGAGGACGCGCCCCATTGCCATCACGAAACTAAAGGCTGGAGTTCTCTTCCTGCACATCTGGACCGCGGTCCCTGCTCTGTCGCATTTGCAAGTCAGGGGCCCCGGGGGGCCGTCCCGCCTCGCACCGAGCGGTTCGCTTTGCTCCTTAGAAATGCGATGAATTGCTTTTCAGTGGGATTCAATTATTAGGGACACATTTCATTTTCAGATCTGAACATTCTTGCAGAGATGTGGTATTTATAGAAAGCCTCCTGATATTTCTTTTCAGAAGTACTACTGGTTTCATTGAAATGCCAAGTCTGGGAAAGCAAACGCCATAAAGACAGGCACTGAAAAGGGTTGAAAATATATTAACCCTTTCGTGTTTGAAAGAAAATAAACCTAATTTAGAGCAACAAGAATTTTTTGTTGCGTATTTTGTTTTGTGTCCTCAGAAATGAAGAAATCACAGTGCATGGGCGTACGTTGAAGAGCTTGGACCTGGTCCACCTCCGGGCCCAGGCGTCTGTCCCCGAGAGAGTCCCCAGGCTGGCACAGGGAGTGCTGTCCACCCACGATGTCACAGTCACCGTGTGCAGGGCTGCCGGGGTTTGGAAATATCGGGGAGACCGCTGAGCGAGCCATGGAAATGTCTCGTCACTACGCTGTAGGAAGTAATGACTGTCAACTGTAACTGAACCAAAATTCTTAACTTCAAAAAAAGAATCCCTAGAAAAGTGAGCAAAGACACACGCACCAGGGAAGTCCCTGCTTCACACCATCAATGCGAATCCATTGTGTCAGGACCGAAGCCCATTTTTGCAGCCATCATTGAAAACAGCGGGTGGCGCGTGCCTGCTCAGCCTCCTGAAGGGACTACAAGCAAGAACCACACACACAGAAAGGACACACCTGACCCCCCAGGAGGCTGCAGGAATGGGCTGCCTGGCACCCGGGACAGGGAGCAGACCTGGGTGCACCCATCACCACCTGGCACTGAGGCCTCACTGCCCACGGGCTGCTCTGGGGCAGTGACGGAGCCCAGGGGACGCCAAGGCGGCCCAGTCCTGGGCACAGGGCCGGCTCCTCGGGCCCAGGACCCCCACCTACCCAGGGCCCCGTGCTCAGAAGGACCCCGGGCCTGAATCAAAGCTCTGCTGTTCACTTTTTAACAAGGAGCCCTTCAGAGTCACTTCATGCACACACACATACACGCACACACACAATGTTTATTTTACAGAATCCACTCGCAATACGGGGAGCTCGCGAGTCAAAGTCGGCAGAGCGGTCCGAGGGCCGAGAGAGAATGGCGTCCGCGGTCGCTAGACGGAAGACAGGAGGAAGGCAGGGCTCCTCCCCCTGGGGCTCTCCCGCTCTCTCTTCAGGCCATCCACGGATCAGACGAGGTGCCCACCCCACCCGGCGGCAGGTCCATCACTGCCTCTGCTCGGAGTCCACTGATGTCCGCGTGGCTCACGGCTACTAAATGCACCCACAGACGCCTCTGCGCTGGCGTCCGGTCAGGCATCGGGCACCAGGCCAAGCCCCGGAACTAACCGGCATGTCTCGGGTCTGACTCGCCCTCTAAAGGGACCCTCCGTGGCACAGGAATTCTCATCAATGTGACGCACGGCTCTGGCACGTGGAGCGATGCCTGGCACACAGTAGGCATTTGCTAAATACTTATGGAACCCCTATGTCACCGTGGGAACTGATGAGGGCAGTCACTTGACCCCGCTGGTCAGGGAAGCCCTGGTGGAGGGGGTAGTGTTTGCACGGAGACTCGGCACTGAGAACACTCAGCCCGTAAAGTGTGGGCAGCTCACGGAGTCCGCCCTGCCCGGCGCGGAGGTGGGCGGGGGTGTGGGAGCTCACTGTGGCTGGAGCTCGAGGAACCCAATTGCACAGACCCCTCCGGGGGTGCCCCGCCTGCTAGGACCATGTGAGTCTGGTGTCCGTCACCTGCCCTGCGGAACCCAGCATCGTGCTCCCTCAGGTGTGTCTGTGCTCCAAGAGGCATCTGTCCTCCACGTCGTCCAGGTGTGGAAAGATGTCTATGTGCTTTCCTTCCTCTTTTTGCAAAAAGGGGAAGTCACAGATCCACAGAGAGCATGGCTCCCTGCGTGGGTCTCGTTTCAGTGGGGAAGGGCCTCGTGGCGGTGCGGAACCCATTTCTTTCCTGTGTGCTCTGCACCCGTCCGAGTGCCCCCTGGGGCGGACGGTTCGTTTTGCGTGGGGTGGCTCCGGATGATTTTTAAGGCCTCGTCTTATACCATCTGGCTCCGGAACCACGCTCCGCAACTCCTCGGGGTCTGCAGCCCGGCACGTGCTAAGGCGAATCTCTCCTTCCTCCTTGAGTGTTCCGACACTTCCTCCTTCTGACGTTTCTCCACGCGTCTCCAAACGGCAGAAGACCCGTGGGGTTGGGGTGCGGCTAGCGTGGTTTCTGGACCCGATGTCGAAGGGAAGCTGTTACTTGGTTGCAGCAACAGAAACCCTGAGGTTATTGTCACCTGACTTCAGCTCTCCGCACAGTCCAAACGCCCATGACCGCAGGCGTGTCCTCAGAGAGACCGGCGCGCCTGGGGGGACCTGAGGCTGCGCCGGCACGTCAGCTTCGCACTGCCCACCTGGAACATTTGCGGCCCCGCCCTGCGGAGAGATTCTACGTCCCTGTGCCAGCGACATCGGGTGAAGCCATGGACTTGCTTTGGACAATGGAAGTCTCCGGCAGTGACGTGCCATTTCCGGCAGCAGCTGTAAGGGCCCCTGTCCGTTCACCACATGCCTTCACGCCCGCCGTGGGCCAGCAGCTTCCGGACAGAGGCTGATCTGCCGCTGCGCCCAAAGCAGAGCCACGGAAGATGTGCCGCAGACACAGATCACGAGCAAGAAATGGGCCTTTTGCCTTGTAAGCCACTGAGTTTGGGGTCACTTTTTTTTACAGCGGCTGCATATAGCCACCCTAAATAACACGCGCACCCACTATGCGCTCATCACTGTGCTGGATGTGCAACTTATTTACGTGGACGACTGCTAGGCCATGACCCCGAAATGGCTTTGCTTGATAGAGACTTCTTTTAAATCAGGGCTCTGGGTCGCAGAGGGTTGTGAGCTTCCTTTGCCCAGAACCCCCCGGGCCCAGAACGCCGCCTGGAAGATCTGGCCTCTTCCAGCAGAGCTCCTGGGGCGAAAGGGTGAGGGCCGGAGACCTGGTGGCTCGGTCTCCCTGGAGACGGTACGCAGCTCCGAGCCAGACATCTGGCCGGCACGCAGTGCATATTCAGTGAATAACTAAACAGATTGTTTCCGGCAGGATTTTTGAGGACCCTCTGGGGAACTGTGTCCACAGAGAGAGATTTAAGTTGCCATAGCAACAAGAGGGTCCTATGGGAGGCTTCGGGTTCAGAGGTCAAATTCACGAACATAAAATAAAAGGGCGGGGCAACAATGTAAAGATTCAGGTCTTATTGTCACTGATCGCTCCAGCTTCCCCATCACAGCTCAGTCAGAGGTGTTAACGATTGCTATTGAATATCCATTCCTTCTTTTTTCAGGGAAAACACCTCAATTATGGGGGCACCCACTCCTCTCCAGGGGTGATAGGCAAAAGAAGTCACCACAACCGTGACCTGCGGACAACCCTCCCGACCGTTTAGAACCAGTGTTGACCATGACAGCCCATACGCACCGACCAGCTCTGCTCAGTGACCCCCGACCTCTGCCTGCCATGGCCCCGCCAGCAGTGGCAATGCTGATACACAGAGCAGAGGAAGGAAGGAAGGCAGAAACCTAATCACTCGCACATTGGCGTTCGGTCCGAGGGTGGTAACGCCACCTCGGCACATACGGGAAGACTGACAACCAGCCAGCCCAGAGAGCGGGCTCCGAGCTGCACCTTCGCTGTATCAAGAACCGCCCCCACCACCGAATCCCGCTCTCTCCGCCCGTCAGTGTGGCCTGCGGGACAGCGTGGGCTAGTGCTCGCACCGTCCAGGGGTGGCAATCGCTTAGCAGAAGACGCTTTAAAACCAGAATGGGGGCAAGGCAAAGTGCCACGGGCCAGAAGGCAGCTAACACAACCTGGACCTCTCTCAGTGAACTCTGGATACACTGTCGAGAGCGTGGTTTTTAAGAACCTTTTAAAAATCTACGGTTGAGCTCACAAGAAAGAAAGACAGAATGTCAGGGCTGTGTCACAGAGAGAAGGTGGGTACAGTGGGCTGGGGGTGGGTTTGCTGGTCCACATGACCAAGGCACTCGGGTGTCAATGGTCCCGCGAACACAGGCTGCGGCCCCGGGCGACATAAAGGGCTGGGGGCAGGGGGACATGCGGGCAGGTGAAAACCCCGCACGGAGCTCCATGGTAAAGCAGCCACAGCCTCAGCAAAGGATGGGCCGGAAAACGTCATCCGTCGGCACAGCCAGCAGTGGAGGAGACAGCTCATCGGCTTCTGCGTGGGCTCTGGGGACAAAATGAAGAGAAATAAGAGCTTCCTGCATCTGAGACCCTAATTTATACTCATTGTAGAGCCCAGGAAACATCAAAGCTGGAAATTAATCTAAAAATTGATTCTGGGAGAGGAAAACCGTACCCCGGATGGAAGAAAATACAAGGTGACCGCTCAGATACCCTGCAAAGAAAGCCACAGCAGATTCACAGAGCAGAAGCCTTCCTGAACACAAACTTACAGGCATGTCACACTACATATGCATTCATATGTGCACATATATGTGTGTATACTTACACATTCACAATCCACAGGTATCGCAAAGCAAACACACAAGAGGATTGAGACCCTGTGACTTCGAGATTTAAAAATAACAATCTGGCCCTGGCTGGTGTAGTGCAGTGGATTGAGCGCAGGCTGGGAACCAAGCAGTCCTGGTTCGATTCCCAGTCAGGGCACATGCCTGGGTTGCAGGCCAGGTCCCCAGTGAGGGCCATGTGAGAGGCAACCATACATTGCTGTTTCTCTCCTTCTCTTTCTCCCTCCCTTCCCTTCTCTCTAAAAATAAAAAAAATCTTTAAAAAAAAATAAAATAAAAATAACAATCTGGAAAGTAATACACATTACATATGCTAAAGACAGGTAAAAATTTAGGGGATATGACATCCTACGGGGTGAACAAATAGATACAAAACAGAACAAGAAGATCTGAAAAGAAACCCAACAGCAATTCTAGAAACACAGAATATGTTCAATGATAGTACATCTCAGTAGACAGAGAAACCGCAGATTAGACACAGCCACACAGAGATTTGGTGAAATGGAAGATGATGTGATGGAATTCCCGAGAATGCACCACAGAAAGAAAACACGGCTCAGCCAGCGTGGAAACCAGTGTGGCGGGGCCTCAGAAATCAAACACAGGACGACCACGTGACCTAGAAGTTCTGCTCCGGGGAGTGTATCCAAGGGGGACGAAAACACTACCTTGAAGGGTATCTGCACCCCTGCGTTCACAGTAGTGCTGTTCACGAGAGCTGAGACGTGGAAACACCTATTTGCACGTCAGTGGACAGTGGATGAGGACACTTGTGTGTATTTCAGCCATTTTTAAAGTGAGGAAACCCTACCCCTCGTGACCACATGGACGGACCTCAGCACCACGCGAAGTGAATAGGTCCGACGGAGAAAGACAGATGCTGTATGTCCTCATGTACATGTGGAATCTAAAAAGAAAACCTCAGAGAGAAAGAGGTCAGACCTGTGGGCCCTAGAGCAGGGTGGGGGGGGGGGCATTGGAGGAAGGTGGTTGTAAGCTCCAAAGCTCCGGTCATAGATAAATAAGTCCTAGGATGTAACGTGCACCGTGATACCTCACACTGCTGTGTGATTAATAAGGAAAGGTCAGAGACTCAGAACTTTTCATGTAAAAGTTCCCATCACAAGGAGAAACTTTTTTCCTTTTTTCCTTTCTTTTTGTTATGCCTGTATGGGGAGGCTGGTGTTAGTTGAGCCTATTGTTGTGATCACTTCACAATATACTGTGTGTACATCAGACCATCATGGGGTGTGCCTTAAACTTTCACAGCGACGCATGCAATTATGTCTCAGTGAAACTGGGAATAAAAGTTTAAAACAGAAGGAAAACAAGCCCTGGCTGGTGTGGCTCAGTGGACTGAGTGCTGGCCTGGGAGGCAAAGGGTCACTGGTTAGATGCCCAGTCAGGGCACGTGCCTGGGTTGCTGGCCAGGTCCCCAGCAGGGGGCGCAGGAAAGGCAACCACACACTGATGTTTTTCTCCTCTTTCTCCCTCCCTTCCCCTCTAAAAATAAACAAAATCTTTAACAAAAAAGAGAGAAAAGAAAAGAAAAGCAGGTGGAAAAGTGGTTAATAGATTGTTTGGAGGATAAAGTCAGACTATCAAATACAGGTCCTCAGAGTTTCATGTGAGAGGAAATATTGGAATATAAAATGGGTGAGAATTTCCTAGGAAGTTAGTGTCTTAAATATAAGATACTAAAACCACAACAACCCAAGAAAAAATAGATAAATTGATCTTCATCAAAATTAAATACTTTTGTGCCTCGAAGAACACCATCAAGAAAGTGAAGAGACAACCCACACACTGGAAGAAAAAATACTTACAGCTCCTGTGGTAAGTACGAAAAGTTCTTACAACTCAACAAGGAAAAGACAAACCCGTTTAAAACTGGGCAAATGGTTCGAGTCACTGTTTGCCCAAAGAAGACACACGGGCGGGCAATAACGATGCGGAAAGCTGTGCAGCAGCTTTATTCATCGGAGAAAGGCGAATCCAAAGCACGATGCGGTCCCCCACGCGGCGGCGTTCCTTGCAGAGACAGCAGTCACAAGTGCGGGTGCGGCAGGGCAGAAGCCCTCATGCCGGCCGGTGGGGGGTTCGAGTCCTGCGGCCGCTCAGGAAAACGACCTGGTGGTGCCTGAGGGAGCCCAGCACAGAGTCCCGCAGGGACTGGGACTTCCACAGCTGGGCGTGCACCCCACCGAACCGAAGACCGGTGTGCACACCAAAACTTGTGCAAGAGTTCTCAGAGCACCATCAACCTTCATAACTGAAACGTGGGAACGGCCACAATGTCCACCTGCTGGCGACTGGAGGAACAAAACGCAGCGAATCCGTGCCACGGAGTGTCCTTCAGCCACAAAACCGAAGCGCACACACCGCGGCAAGGATGAGCGTGGAAAAGACCACGCCAGACGGAAGACACCAGACACACAAGGCCACGCATTGTGTCATTCCGTTTACAGAAAAGGTGTAAAACAGGCAAAGTCACAGAGACAGAAAATAAGTCAGCAGGCGGTTGCCAGTGGCCTGGGGGAGGGGGGCCTCAGGGAGAGGCTGCGTTGTGGCACAGAGTTCCTTTGTTGGGACGATGTGAAGTTCTGAAATGATCGGTGCAGCTGATTGCACAATTCTGGAAATACGCCTAAAGCCACTTAACTGTGCATTTTTAAAGGACGAGTCTTCTGATCTGTTCATGATATTTCAGTGTTTAAAATGGCTAAAACCTGTACGTGGGGAAAATAGACAACACTAAAAAAAATAATGCTTTCATTAGAAAATACTGTTTTGCAAGAAAAGAATGTGGATATAAATGAATTCCAGTGTTAATAAACAAGACAAAACTGAGGAACTCGACGACAGTTTTCCGCTCACCCCAGCACTGATTTCGGAGCGTGCCTCCCAGGCCCACCCTCCGCGGTGGCTGCGGACCGTGCGGTTTCGGGGCTGCTGCCTGGGGCTCAGGCGCTGGCGAGGGGGAGCGCCAACCACAGCGCCGGGCAGGGAGGTGCGAACATGCCCACGTTCCTCTTCCAGGGCCTCTGCCCCCACTGGCCACTCCCAGGGGGAACTCAGGGTCAAGTCCACCCATGCAGGTGGTAAAGATCGGCTCCTCGAGACACGGAGCAGGGTGGGCGGAGAATGTCCAGCTCCCGTTTTTATGTCAGTCTGCATAATAGGTGAAGTCAAAGGAGAATCCAAGTTGCCCCGTTGGTCCCGCTTCTCACCTCTTGGGCCAGGAAGGGCAGATTGTCTTGACCGGCTGTCACGTGAGACATCGGGAAGTAGATAGAGGCACTTCCAGGAAGAAAGGCCCCTGCCTGCCCAGACAGTGCTGTCCGCCCTGGACATCTTCTAGAACTTGTTGCCCAGACTCAGAACTTCTGTAGTCCCCGCCGATGGCCACAACCCAGAACGGAAGCTGCCATGGGTTTTGAAAGTGGCTGACACCTGGTCGTTCTATTTGTGAGAAGTTGAAGTTCCGGTGAAAGGTCAAAAACGATCTCTGCAAACAGTGATAAAGAAAGTGCTTCTCAAGCCCTCATGGTGTGGCTCAGTGGATTGAGCACTGGCCTGCAAACCAAAGTGTCGCAGGTTCGATTCCCAGTCAGGGCACAGGCCTGGGTTGCAGGCCAGGTCCCCAGTGGGGGGCACATGAGAGGCAACCACACATTGATGTTTCTCTCCCTCTCTCTAAAAATAAATAAATAAATAAAACTTTAAAAAAAGCGTTTCTCAGACTCATAGATAGAGAGCAGGCTGACGGCTAGGAGTAGGAGATAGAGGGAGTGAGCAGAAAAGAAAAAGAACTCAGGGACACAGACAACAGTGTGGTGATTGCAGGGTGGGGGGCAGGGTGGAAGAGGGTATAAGGGGGATAAATGGTTATGGAAAAATACAATAAAAAATAACACAAAATAAATAAAATAAAGAAATTGCTTCTTGCCCTGGCTGGGTGGCTCAGTGGGTTGGAGTGTCTCCCCATAACTGGAAGGTTGCGGGTTCGATTCCTGGTCCAGGCACATGCCTGGGGCCTGGGGTGCGGGTTCCATCCCCGGTCTGCCCACATATGACAGGCAACCAGTCAGTGCTTCGCTCTCACATCGATGTTTCTCTCTCCTCCATCCTCTCTCTAGAAGCAATGAAAAAAGTGTCCTCAGGGGAGGATAAAAATAAATAAAACGGAAAAGAAATCACTTCTCTCCCTGGCACAGCTCGGGGCGAGTGCTCGTGTGGGTGCAGGAAGGCGTCTGCCATCCACGTCGATGTCACAGAGCCGGGCCATCCCAGGGACCTCCGCACCGGACCCTGTCTGTGGAGCGTCGTGGCCGAGGGCACGGCAGACGGGAAGAGCGTCCAGGTCGTTTTCCGCAGGTTCCGCTGGCAGCTCTGAACACAGCTGACAAACCGAGTGCCCTGCGGGTGCCGCCCTGGTGGGTGTGAGCCCCACACGGCCTGGGAGGGTCTGACCTCCTTACCTCTGGCGCCACTGTGACCTCCAGGGCAAGGTCCTGACAGTTGAATAATCCCTACTAGTGATTTTGGAAATTGCAAGCCTGCCCTGGCCGGGTGGCTCAGTTGGTTGGAGCGTTGTCCTGTACCCCAAAAGGCTGAGGGGTCGAATCCTGGTCAGGACGCATGCCTGGGTGGCAGGTTCCGTCTTCAGTTGGGGGCACATACGGGAGGCAACCAATTGGTGTTTCTCTCTCTGTCTTCCTTCCTCGCTCTCTAAAATCAATAAGCATTTAAAAAATTTTTAAGAAGTCGCAAGCCTCACACAGGGTGGGAACAGGCTAGACTGGCCGTCCTTAAGCTGTATCCCGAGGACTTTCTAAGAACCTGTCGCACACAGGGTCGAGGGAATCTGCCTGAGATCTCTCAGCTAGTGTGGCCGACGCAAGGCTGCAAGGGCCCTCGCGCTGTCCACCCGCCACGCTGCCCGGACACAGTCCAGTCAACGTCACACTCAAACGTCTAATGAGGCAACCGAGGACTGGAGAGGGGAGGGTTACCCCTCCACACCCCTTGTTACTGAGAAAACTGGAATTAAATGGCTTCTGGCTCCTGGATACAACAGCGGATGGACAGACTCCATTGTCCCTCGGCTGCCTGTCCTTCCCACTCAGACGTGGAAGCAGCCCTGACTGCTGTGGCTCAGGGGGTTGGGCATCCTTCCATGGACCAAAAGCTCGCCGGTTCGGTTCCCGGTCAGGGCACATGCCTGGCTTGCGGGCCGGGTCCCCACTTGGGGCACAGGCAAGGGGCAACCGGTCGATGTCGTTGATACATCTTCCTCCCTTTCTCTCTCCCTTCCCCTCTGTCTAAAAAAATAAGTAACATCTTTTTAAAAAGAAGTGGAAGCCAAAGGAATAAATGAGTGAGGAACAAGCAAGAACATCTCTCTGAGCTCTGTATTTTCCCTCCGGCTGGGAGTCTGCAGTCCCCCTCTGTTTCTCCGGGGATGCGTGCGCAACGCCGACACAAATAGCTTCCCGTGTTCTCCCCAGGACTGGCGGGACCGTGCGAGCCGTGAGCGTGTGCGCCGTCGGAAGCCGAATGCACACTTAGGTGTGAGGAACACTCATGGGGGCCTCCATCTGTCTCCCTGCTTAATGACTGAGCCATAAATTAGCACTTCTCACCGGCTACATTCAGCAAATGTGATCAATTCACTGACTTTAATGTCAAATATGGAATAATTTTGACTTTTAAGTATTTAGCCTTTTAATTTAGATTCACATTTTGAAATGTAAATGAGCTATTGAAATCTACCCAAATATCATAATGTCAGGGGTTTTTTTTTCTTTGTCTTCTCATTAAGAAGTTTCTTTGATTGAATCATTGATGAGATGAGCGTTCGAAGCACGGCTTTTTCCTCTTAAGGGCAAGAAAAGAAAGTGTTTTGAACGCTTCGAGGCCATCATCAGGACGCACACTGTGGAGCATGGGAACTGAGGTCTCACAGACACGGAGCCTGAGCCCCGGCTCCCGGGATGGCCACGTCCTGCCTCCCCTGTGCTGACCACACACACCTTCCTCACTGGGCAGAACCGCGCCCTCTCTGGGACGCTCTCCCCAGGAAGCAACTTCCTAGCTTGTTTGTGGGTGAGGCCACCCCACGTTTCTGGTGCACTCCCTGTGCTCCAAACCACCCTCAGGCCCAACCGGAAAATGAAGTCGGCGGGGTGACCCCCCACAGTCTGGGACGACAAGGGCCCACATGCTGGGGGCACAGGGCCACAGGGGGAGGGAAGCATTAAGGAAGCGTGTAGTAAAAGAACCACAAACACACACGTGCTTGTACGCTGGTATCCCCGTTTTCTTCTTCCTTGCCCACAGAGCCCCAGTTTTGTTGGGGGGGGGGGAATCGTGCCCAGCTCCAAGCAGTGGATCTGGATCGGGTGAAGCCAGTCACTGTCACCTCGTCCCCTGAGCTCCCGGGTCTTTGCCACTGTGCCAGGGACGTGACTCTCACTTGCCCACTGAAACAGGAAGACTTCTGGGGGCTTCCAGGAAGGCCTCCGCCTCGCTGCTCGGGGCTCTGGGGCGGCCCTCCCACCCTCCCTTGTTTTGAATGTAGATGTGATCTTTGAAGTGGTGACGCCATCTTGAGCCTGCAAATGCAGGAGAAAGAACAGTGAAGACAGATGCCAGCCCAGAAATCCTTCCTGCCGAGCTGGGGCCGGGAGCTGCCCCCGCCTTTTAGCTTCTGGCTGTGCGAGAAAAACGAGGCCCCTGGAGCTGGCAACCGAACGTTTTCCCAGGCGATACCTACGGGCATCGTCGCCTGTGGTTACACACAAAAGTGCTAAGACGCGTTCACCCGAAGGGAAGAGTCACTGGAAAGCTAAGAATTAGTCCCAGGTCTGCTTCCCAATTAGTCTCAGAACACCCAGCTGCTCCGATTTCAGTTCCTCACTTGGGTGCTGACTCACCAACTGCTAAGACAGTGGGTCCTCAAGTGTGGGCTCCAGGCTGGAACCAATGTGAAAGAGAGAGAGAGAGAGAGGGAGGGAGAGGGAGGGAGCGGGAGGGAGAAAGAGGGAGAAGGAGAAAGAGGGAGAGAGAAAGAGGGAGAGAAGGAGGGAGAGGGAGGGAGAGGGAGGGAGAGAGGTGCTGTTTCAATGACGCACTCCTCCGCCAGGCCTGGGAGAAGGGACAGGCACTGAAAGTCCTGAGCGGCTTTCCTGCTCCAGACCCACCGACTCCCCGGGGACAGGGCGCTGGGCAGATGCTGAGCCTCCTGGCTAAGAAGCTCCCAGGTTAGCCCCTCCGGAATTGGTGAGAGGGTTTCTCCATAGTCCTAACAGGCTAGGACCCAAAGCGATCTACAAATTTAATGCAATTCCCATCGAAATGCCAACGACCTTTTTTCAAAAGATGAAAAAGCCAGTCGTCACGTGCACATGGACTTGCTAGGGCTTTGGAATCACCGGAACAAACTAGAAAAAGAAGAACAAAGTCGGAGGACCCACAGTTCCCAATTTCAAAACTCACCCAAACAAAGTGAAAGCAACCAAACAGTGTGGAGGCGGCCGAAGGGTAAAGAGAGCGAGGGGAGAGTGGGGAGCCAGAAATAAGCCCACACAGAGATGGGCCAGTCTGCTCTCCACAGAGGTTCCCCGACTATTCCATGGGAAAAGAACAGTCTCTTCAACAGATGTTGCTGGAACAACTGATTATCCACATGGAAAAGAATGAAGTCGAACCCTTCCCTTATATCACAGGCCAAATGCCACTCAAAAGGGATCAATGACCTAATCATAACAGCTAAAACCATAGACATCTTGGAAGAAAACATAGGGGTAAATCTGTTGACATTGGATTTGGCAATGAACTCCTTAGACAGAACACCAAAGCGCAAGCCACAGAAAAAAGCACTGGTAGACTGGACTTAATTAAAATGAAGAAAAAATTATCCATCAAAGGACAAAAAACAACAACTTACAGAATGGGAGAAAATATTTAAAAATCGTTTATCTGACAAGGGTACAACATCCAGAATATATATTCAACAAAAAAAGATAAGCAACCTTATTTTAAAAATGAGCAAAAAAACTTGAACAGGAACTTCTAAGAAGACCTCCAAGTGTCCGAAGGGCACACGGAAAGATGCTCGTAGACACCCGTGGTCACTCGGGAGAGGCGAGTCTCAGCCACGCTCCGTGGTCCCGACCAGTGTGGCTCAGCTGGCCAGGCATCGCCCAACCAATCGATCTTTCTCTCCCTCCCTTCCCCTCTCTCTAAAATCAATAAGCATGTCCTTGGGTGAGGATTTAAAAGAAAAAAGAAAAGAAAAAGCCACTTACAGTTAAAAATCTATTTTTAAAAAGGGAAAAGATACATATTGCTCTTAAGCACTTCATTTTAACTTAAAACATATAAATGTCCATTTCTATCTTTTATTTTAAGACTTTATTTATTGACTTTTAGAGAGGGGGAAGGGAGGAAGAGAGGGAGAGAAACATCAGTGTGTGAGAGATAGATCAACTCGGTCCCTCTCTCACGCCCCCAGCTGGGGGCCTGGCCCACATCCCAGGCATGTGCCCTGACTGGGAAACGAACCAGTGACCTTTCAGTTCATAGGCCAGCGCTCAACCCACTGAGCCACAGCAGCCGGGGCTCCTATCTGCTGACAAACACCCAAAGCCTTTCTTGGCTATGGGTCTGCTGATTGGATGGCTTTGTTGTTTTTCTTGTAGAAATCACATCCATATATTTCTAGCTTTGGCTTCTTTAAAATAGAACAAGAATCTGGATATACTGTGAAGTGTTCTGAGCGTGGAATCCTTCCAGATCTTTGCAACGTTTTTCAAATCATTTTACAGTTGTCTCAACCACACCAAATTAAGCAGAATTTTTGAGCAACTCACATTTGTTGGGTCTCGCAGACGCATTCGACTTAGTCTCATAGACACAACTCCGTGGGGTAAATTATATCTTTTTGCATAGAATCAAAGTTACAGAAAAAAAAAAGAGATCTTTGTCTTGTTCGCCGGTTTTATTTTGAGCACAAAGAGCCTCGCACGTTGTAGGTGTTCGCTTTCTTTTAAAATTTGGCTCACATAATGTTAAATTAAATTTAACTAATTAAGTACAGCCCTGGCAGGGTTGCTCAGTGGGTTAGAGTGTTGTCCCAAGCTCCAAAAGGTTGCAGGTTCGATTCTGGGTCAGGGCACATACCTGGGTTGCAGGTTCAACCCCTGGGCAGGGTGCATATGGGAGGCAGCAATCGATGTTTCTCTCTCTCTCTCTCTCTCCCTCCCTCTCTCCCTTCCTTTCTCTCTAAGCTTACCCTCGAGTGAAGATTTTTTAAATATTTAATTAATTATGGTAACAGTACAACCGGTACAAAATCACCTGGGAGCTAACACAACTGACCGGTGAGCCCAGCGCTGAGTCGGCAGGTGAGTGGAAGGGCCGCCTAGGTCTGAGCACAGCCCACGGCCGCCCAGACGGGGGTGCGTCTCCCACGGCCCGGCGTGTCCACCAAGCCAGGGCATCTGCTAGGCGGCCGTCCTCTCTCCTGATATGTGAGGAGCCCCGGTGCCCTGAGGACCCAGAGAGTCGGGGGACGGTGGCAGACAGAGCTTCTGCAGCTGCGACTTGGAACGAGCCCGTCCCCGGGACATCCCCAGATGGCTGCCGTGTCCTCACGGGGGTATCCATCACGCCACTGCTCCAAGAGCCACGTGTTCACCTGTCTGGAGGCTCTTTCTTCATGCCCTTCTTTGCCGAGCACACACTTGGATAAAATCACTGGGTCCCATCTGGAATGGCGCTCCGCACGGGACCTGCACGCCTTCAGCAACGTGACACCACGGTTCTTCCCATCTCTCTACCACCGTGATCACAGTTCATAGGCTGGTTGCAGAAATTCGAGGAGGTAACACATGCGAAGCCCTTAGAATTCAACATATCGCTGCTACTGCATTGTACCTGTGCCCTGCTTGTCACCGGGGCCTAGTGCGTGTCCAGAACAAATAAGCAAAAGGCAAAGAAGATGCGCTGACTGAGTTTCCATCCCAACCACGGAAGAACGGGAGCGCTCGCAGCCCCGACACCCAGCACGTGATCCATCTTTGCTTCTTCAGACCCCATCGGTCTCTGGGACGACGAAGACCTACAGCAAGAGTCAAACAGGGAATGCGGACGTCCGGGTGGGTTTGGAAAGGCTGCCGAAGAGGCAAGGAGAAGCTCAGGCCCCCTTGCTGTCCAGCAGGCCGTGTCTCTGACCCCAGCTCACTAGAGACATTCCTACATTCGTCGGGCGAAACCTCACCGAGGTGGTAAAGCTGAGTGCAGGAAGAACTTTTATTGATGACGGAAAACGGGTTATAAGATCAGCATGAGGTTTAAAAAGCTGCTGGTTGTTTACACATTCATTTACTGATGTGAAGCTGTTGGCAAGTAAGACATGCTGTCCTTGACCCCACGGAACGTACACTCTTGTAACACAGCTTAAAGCAGGGGCGTCAGACTCATCTTCACCGGGGGCCACATCAGCCTTGCGGCGGCATTCAAAGGGCCGAATGTAATTTGGGACTGTGTAAATGTGACTACTCCCTAACTAGGGGCAAGGAGCTCGGTGCTGCCGCTGGGCAGAAACAAGGTGCCGGGCCGGATAAAACAAGGTGGAGGGCCGGACTCGACCCGCGGGCCCTGTGTTTGCACCTGTGGCTTAAAGGGAAACATGGGAAGATTCTTGGGCTGTGGGCTGCGGCTCATGTTTGAACGGCTGGTCATGAACTTGGAAGGAACAAGACAGAAAAATGAGTGACAGGGAGGGCTGAGAGGGCACGTGGATGGGCCTCCCCTCTAGGAAGGTGCCCCAAGTTCACCCCTGCCCAAAGTTCACATCCGCCCACAGACCCTCGCTCTGCAGCGGGAAAAGTGCTGAGTAAACCGTGATAGGACGCTCCGCCCTGTCGCCATCCATTGGCCCTCCTGTGCCTACTCAGGGACTCTTCCGTGGGCTCCCGAGCCGGTGACGTGGCGGTGGGAGTGGAACTTACTGATGGATCGAAGACACACCATAGACGTCCCGGCGCCAGTGCTTCCCTGACTGCCGGTGATGAGCACCGGCTCACAGCTGGCACGACTCCCTCTCTGTCCCCTGGTGTTGTCCTCCGCTGATGGGCCATCCTGTGGTGACGAACAGCATTCGACCCCTTCTCTCACGAGGACCAGCGTTGGCCCTCGTGGATTAGACGGTTATTCTGGACTTGAACTTGCTCTCTGCACCGGCCGTTTTCGGCCGGCATCACCATCCACCGTACATAAGGCTTCTGTCCAAGGCACACACAGCAGAGACAGGAAGTGAGTCCGTGAGTGGCTGCACATGCAGTCGCTGGTGCTACATCCTCCATTTCCACCCAGAAATGGCTTTGCAAACACGCCCAAACCGGGGAGACACAATGGCTGTTGACTGCGTTGGACTGCGTCACGGTGAGCACTGTCCTCTCTCCGTGGTTATGAATTTCTGGGCGTCCAGAGGTAGCCGCCCTCTTTCTGACTAGGCTAGAGGTGACTGAGGGGCACCAGGTAAGACCACATGAAACACATCAGCCACTGCACCTGGACAGGACCCCGGGCAACCCGGGCAACCTCACGCCCTGCTCCCTCCCTTCCTGAAACGCCCAGCTGCCTTCTGAATGCAGCCTGGGGGTCCAGCTGTGCCTCCCTGGTGCGAGAAGAATCGCTCTGTTAGCTGTCTGAGGCTTGCCCACGCGTGCCCTGGGCCCCTTTGCCATTTCTCCGAGGAGCTTCGGACCCTCGTGCAAACCGGAATGCTGGCATCGCGAGGCCCCAGGTGGACAGGCAGGTGAAGGCTGGACTGTGACCTCCCGAGCAAGGAGGCGGTCAGCACGGTCAGCAGGGAGGCAGACTGTCCCGGTTTGCTGGGGGCTGTCCTGGCTTTAGCACAGACAGTCCTGCCCCAGGAAAACCCTCTGGCCTGGGAAAACCGGGTCAGCTGGTCACCCTCGCAGTCAGCCAAGTGAAGGAAGGGTCTGCACGGTGCGGTCCACCGCAGGCTACGGCAGGCAGAGCTGGGACCCGGAGTGCTGGCGCGGAGCAGCTTCCTCTCTCGTACCTGCCGGCAGGCCCATCTCAGACCTTCCCAGCTGCTACCAGCGCCCTGTCCCCTCTCTGTCAGCGCCGGGAAAGATGCGCAGGAGTCCCGGAGCTTCCTCCCCTCCGGCCGGCTAACTGGTTCGTGAGGCGCGCCCTGCGTGGCTGCTTCAGCCTTCCCTCTTTTCGTCACGTCTTTTCTGAACCTCTGCCGAGGTCTCTGCCTCCTTCCGTGGCCGTGGCCCTGGGACTGCACACCAGGCACACTTCCGTGACTCCCCCTCCCGCTCCACAGGCGCAGGCGCTGCATGCAGCGAGCGCAGCAGAAACCACGGAGCGTCTTCTCCCGCTGTGGCGATTGCTTTGGAGGCACATGCGCCCGCAGCCAGGTGTACTCTGCTGGTCAAGAGAATGAACGTCTTCTGAAGGTCAAAACCACATCTTTGGCGGTTAAAAGGGGCTGGACAATCTTAGAAAACTGATGCGCAAGATGATGGGAAGGGAAGTGGGCAGAGTCCCGAGGGCCTTGTGGGGGCCTCAGCTCTGCCACCCAGCTGGGGGGCCCGGAGAAGCCACCCACCAGCCCGACTCCCCGGGTGCTTGTGAATGACAACAGAGCAGTCAGACAGGGCATCATGAAAGTCCTCTCCATCACTGCCCACTGGGAAAAAACGAAACTCCCCAGGATGACACCCCCGCAGCGGGCCGGTGGGGGCGGAGCTGAATCGGAACCACCTGGGATGCTTTTGCGAAAAACACCCCCTTCTCCAGCCCGCCACCATGGCATGTGGGCTTTTGGAGAAGGAGAAAGAGGCAGTTCTGCTTTATGGAAGGTCTTCTAGGGATTGTGATGGTCACTGTGGTGGACAGAATAATGCTGCCCCCCCCCAATTCCTGGACCCTCAGTAATGTTAGGTCACAGGCCAAAGAGGAGGCGAGGTTGATCGAGTTTGCTTATCGGCCAACCTAAAGACACAGGGATGCTCCTGGGTTACCCACGTGGGCCCACGGAGCCCTGCAGGTGGAAGAAGGTGGCAGGAGAGTGGGTCACAGGACTCAGAGCAAGAAGGACTGTGCCGTCCACGGCTGCCTTTGGAGACGGGGACAGGGCCACAAGCCGAGGAACGCAGGGGCCTCCAGCAGCGGCACGCGGTGAGGGACAGATGCTCCCCTGGAGCGTCCAGAGGGAGCACAGCCCTGCCCACACCCTGATTTCAGCCCCGTGAGGCCCAAGCTGGACCTCTGACCTCTAGAAATAGAACCGATTTGTGTCGTTTCAAGCCTGTTCATGGTGGTGTTCCGCTACCATTGCAACAAGAAACTAACCCGGTGACCTCCAGGGCCAGGGTGTGGACACGCGCTCACTCTCACCTGCACACACACAGTCTCTCACACTCACTCACACTGACACCCTCGCACACCCACATGCTCACACGAATATACACTCCCGCCCCCTACACTCCCTCATGCACACACACTCACACACGTGCCTTTAAGGGCTGATCCATTCAACTACCTTGGATCTCGTGAGGTTACACCTACGGACCCTTCAGTGTCCCCAGAGAAAACCTCCATCTCCTCGAGCCAGGCCAGGGGATGATTTGCTATGAGACGGGCTATGGGGCCTGATGGGGCTCCACAGCCCCACCTCCCTGTCCTGTCCCAGGCCTTGGCGACTCCCGCAGCCCCTCACTGGGCCACACAGACCGCACCCTGACCCCTGGGAGAATCTCTCCGCCCGCCTCCGACCGCGCCCCTCTCCCTCCGGAGCCTGAGGGAGCCCCTAGTTTTCTGTCCCCCTCTGACGCCTGTCTCATCCCCCGCCATGGTGCGTCCAAATGCCCTTCCTGACACCAGCCCACGGTGCTGTCTTCCTCACCGCAGCTCTCCTCGGCACTCGCTGCACACCTTTTTTAACTCACCG
>PVJI01015903.1:0-39772 GCA_004026765.1 Micronycteris hirsuta
TGCTTTCTGCTTTTGTTGGTTATGATCCGGTTAAAGGTGAGATCATATGGTATTTGTCCCTCACTGCCTGGCTTACATCACTTAGCATAATGCTCTCCAGTTCCATCCATGCTGTTGCAAAAGGTATAAGCTCCTTCTTCCTCTCTGCTGCATAGAATTCCATTGTGTAAATGTACCATAGTTTCTTGATCCATTCATTTGTAGATGGGCATCTAGGTTGTTTCCAGCACTTAGCTATTGTGAATTGTGCTGCTATGAACATAGGAGGAATATAATAGTTTTTATCTCATTGGACTGTGTGAGAATTAACTGAGGTAATGCATATATATCTCTTAGCATGCTGCCTTGCCTGGATTAAATGCTCAATAATCAGTAGCTGTTAGTATTATTAATAATATGAAGTAAGACATTAGAAGAAGAATCTAGAGGATGCAAAAGTGCTTCTAAAATCAGTGCAGCAATCAAAACTGGTTTAATGTACAATAAAATCTTATAAATGTTAAACCAGCTAAATGTATTGATTCTCAGAATCTGTGATAAATGTACTTTAGTGGAGAGAAGAGAAGCAAATCTTTACTTTCAGTACAATTTGTCGATTATTTTTGGATTTAAATATTTTCTGTACAGTCTTGTGGAATAGTATAATGTAAATTATAAGTTGTTTTCTGCAGTAAGAACTACCTACAGAGTATTAGATCATAAAATATTTGCTCACATGCTCTCTTAAGAAGCTGTGTGCTCTTCGGAGACAAGGACTTTAAGAGGACAGAGAACAAGGCCACACAGTGGAATGTAATATCCATGTGAGCAGGGCACTGGCATGGCAACAGAGTTTCCAGCATGGTTCCTGACTCAGAGTAAGTACTCCATTAATCTTCACTTATAGAGTTGTTTTATATTCATGTTATAAAGGAATCCATGCACATTGTTAAAAAACCATAAAATATTTAATTTAGCATAATGCTCTCCAATTCCATCCATGCTGTTGCGAAGGATAGGAGCTCCTTATTCCTTTCTGCTGGGTAGTATTCCAATGTGTAAATGTACCATAGTTTTTTGACCCACCCATCTGCTGATGGGCACTTTGGTTGCTTCTAGCACTTGGCTCTTATAAATTGCACTGCTATGAACATTGGGGTGCAAAGGTTCTTTTGAACTGGTGTTTCAGGAACATGTATAAAGGACCCATGGACAGAGGCAAAGGTGGGAAGGATTGAGGGCGGGGGTAGGGGTGGATGGAAAGGGGAAAACTGGTGGCAGGAAAATGGAGACAATTCTACTTGAACAACAATAAAAAAAGAAAACATCTCACTTACAATCATAAAAGAGTACTAAAAGAGTTATAAGAAAATAGAGCAGTCTACTCCTCTCCAAACCTAACCTGAAATATCAAAGAGAACTGCTTTAATATCTTTTAAATTTTTCTTCCAACATTCACTTCAGTTTTTCTAAAGAATATGCTTATATCACTGGTCAGGCAATAATCAATTATTGACATTATCTGTGCATTTCTATATATGTAAAATTTCTACTTCCTTACACTTATTGTCCTAACATACTTATATCACAGTTTTTGGTTAAAATAGCAATTTATGTTTACAATATTACTATGTAAATATTATTCATTGTTGAACAATGTAGTGTATAGCTTTTAAATTCCTTTTCTTGTAGCAATTTGTATTGCATGACATGTAATATGCCTGAATTTTTCTAGTAGCTTAATTTTCCATGTGCTTGTAACAAATTTTCCAAATATTTAAACAATGTTGTAACATTCCTCTTAATATTTCTCCAAATTCTGGAATGCAGTTTTAGTCACTTTGTCAGTTTGTTTTATTTTTTAAGGAATCCTCCCTCACATCTTACAGGTCTCTGTTCCTTTTGCTTCAGTTTGTACTCATTGTGCTCTAGATCTGCTACAGAAATGTCATTCTGAGACTTTCCTTTCACTTGGGGATTCACCTGGGACTTCCTGTATCACACACTTGTGTTGAACCCCCTCTTTCCAGGGTCTCATGTCTTGCTCTTTGTTGGTTTACTCTGTTGTGTGGGTGAAAGCATATGCTCAGTGAAGATTGGGAAGATGAATGTCTAGAAATTTGGACTGGACATAAATTTATTTCAATCTTTTGTTTTTACTGCTATTCTAACTTTCAGTATTGCATTTTCAAGGTCTGATAATATTCAAATATCTGGCCACTATTACACTGCCTATTCCATCTCTGGGAGTGTTTTAAAATTATTTTTATGAAGGTAGTGTGGTATACCTGAAGAATGCCCTCCAAAAGATGTCCACTTTCTAATACACAGAACATGTAACTGTCTTCTCCCTCAAAGAGTTTAACATTTAGTTTAAAGAACAAATACACACATGCAGAATGACCAGAAAACAGCAGTAGGCAGTAGTTAATCCACTGCCAAAGTAAAGGTACAATAACATACATGTGGAAGTTTAGAAAATGTACCTCAGTACAAGTCAGAGGATTAAAGAAAAGCTTTATATAGCAGGTAGGACCCGAGTGGTCTCTAAAAATGAATAAGATTGAACAGAAGTTACAGGACCCTTAGACATAGTAAATGTTATGCATAAAAATGACCTTTGAGAAGCTGGCCAGTAATGATAGGTAATGGGGAGCAGAGGGAGCTATGTTTGGATAAGGAGCATAGAATGAGTCCATGGCAAGATTTGAGAGTCAGGCCTATGATGTAGAAGTCAGATTAAGACAGATGAGCAAGTCATTAATTTAACATTTCTTCAAACAAATATTTTTAAATACTTCCTGAACATTTATTAAAAGAAGTGGCTGCGAATTGTGTGGTGACAGACTACTGAATAAGGAAGACTCCTGTTGGCATCCTTTACTTAGTAAAATAAAACTGCTGTGATGAACCTGACTCATCTTCAGATGATTGGTGAATATCTGCTCAGAATGATTAATTGTTGTTACCTTACATGGTAATAGGGGCTTGCAGATGTGATTAAATTAAGCTTATTGAGATGGAAAGTTTATCTTGGATTATCTAGGTGGGGCCAGTGTAATTACAAGGCATTTATAGAGACAAAGGGAGATTTGACTACAGAGATAGAAGACATGACCATAGAAGGAAGAAGTTGTAGTGATACGAGGTCAAGAGCCAAGGTAGGTAGGCAGCATTTATAAGTTAAAAAAGGCAAGAAAACATATTCTCTCCTAGACACCACAAAGGGAATTAATCTTGCCAATATCTTGAATATAGCCCAATGAAACATATTTCATATTTCTGGTGACCAGAACTATAAGAGAACAAATTTTAGTTGATTTAAGTCATCAAGTTTGTGATGCTTTTTTACAAATGCAGTAGGAAATTAATACATTGTGCTGGGCACTTTCAAACTGGAAACAAAAGTACTCAGGTATAGGAAATAGTCCCAATAATTTTTTTAAGTTGAATTCTTGAATTCTTTGGGGTGACATTGGTTAATAAAATTATATATGCTTCAATGTACAGTTCTATAATACATCATCTCTATATTGTACTGTGTGCTCACCATCCAAAGTCAAGTCTCTTTCCATCACCATTTGTCCCCCCATGCCTTCTTCTACCTCCCCCACCCCTTTCCTTCTGATAATCACCATGCTGTTGTCTGTTCATGATTTTTTGCTTAATCTCTTCTGAAACAATCCCAATGATTATTTGATAATTTCCTTTCCTCCACTTCCTGTCCTCTCTAGGATCTTATTAGGAACATATTGTACTACTTGAATTGATCTTTTAATTTTCTTATTTTTTCTCCTCTTAATTTAAGTTTGTCTCTTTATTCTACTTTTGACAATAAATTTATTCTTTATTATTTTATATTTCTAATAAACTTTCAGACTAGATACATGTGCACATGTGCACACACACATTTCTTAGAATTCTTTTTTTCCTCTGGTTGTTTTTCATGGCACCCTGTTTTATTTTCATGAATGAGTGATACAATATCTTACTCTATTTCTTTGAAGATAACAATAATAGATTTTTTATTAGCTTTGAAATGTTTTTATATTCTGATTTTTCTCTTTTTTTCTCTTTCATGGGAAAGCATGTCATTTATTTTGGTATGTAAGGATATTAATTTAAACATGAATTGAAAGCTCTGTGGGCATGAGCAACTCTTGTCAAATAGTATGTTTTATTCTAAGGTGATTGTGTGAGACTTTAATGTTTACTTAAGGGTTACACCCCCAAATCAGTAACTTTAGTGTCACAGTCCAAGAAAAGGTTGTATAAATTTGTAGAGAGAAATGGAATGTGTGAGTGAGTCTAATTCCTCTGTATACAGAATTTTAGACAATCCTTTTTCTTTCAACTTTGCTCCTTACATGACCTTCTGTTATAACTGGTGCCTCCAAGTTTGAGATTTTCAGGGACTTGCAGGGAAAATTGATTCACTTCTTGATGTTGCTCTTCTCTGTACACATTTCAGTTTAAGCTCCCAGCCACCACCCTGCTATCCATCTTTTAAAAATGTGTGACATCTTTATCCATTGCCTCGTCTGCCATGCTCTTTGTCCTTGTGGGTTTATAACATTCCCACTGTTGTGTGTCATATAATTTTAGTGAAACTTCAAGGAGTAGAAATAAAGACAAGAATTCAATCTGCTATGATGTATTAAAAGTTGCTTATTAAATATCTGATGAGCAAATAAATAGAAAATCAAGACATAGTGAAATAATTAAATATTATGAAGATATACAGCTGTTTGTTGACTATGGCTCCAGATACACTTCATGTATTTTAAGTTTTTAGTCCTTAAACTGTATAAGATTGACTGAGCAATACTAACAATAGGCATGGTATTAGGGAAACATTATCTATCATTATCTAATTGTTAACTTTTGCTACAGATGAACTTTCAGTCACACACATTTAGCTCTGAACCAAGATATTTGGTACTACTAATTTTTACACAAATAGAAACCTTTTGAGAAAAAGAAGGCACCTAAAGTTAGAACAATGAAAGTTAGAGTAATCTGCTAAATGTTTTATGTCAAGTCATGGTATGCCTAAAAATTGAAACCTGGCACTCTAACTCAGAGTTTATTTCCTCTCAATATACTCTGGATGCTCTCAGAAGACCAGATGTGGCTGCAGTGATTTTATTTGAATTATTATTAGCATTTCCCAAAAGGAATAAGCAATAAATTAATAAACTAGAGTGGCTGAAAAATTGAAGATCATTTTATGTGTTCAAAATACAATGATTTTTTAGTTTTATCTAACACAAATTGACTTATAATTATTTATTAAAATGCTAATATTTTGTAATTAAACTTTGTCACACTGCTGCATCACAATTAAAATGCATCCTCCTTCAAATGTATGCTATAAATGTTAGACCCCAGGTCCCACCCACACTGAGGGCATATAAAAAGTCATCTGCAGTGGCATTGCCCAGACTAAAGTCAACTATACCTCCTTCTTTACTCAAGGACAACCTCAACAACTCACATCCCAACACTATGTATACTTACTACAGTCACTACCATAGTGGCTGCAGCTATGGATGCTGTGTCTACAAAGGCCTGAGCTGTGGATATGGATGCTGCTATGGCTGTGGATTCTGCAGAATGGGCTGTAGCTATGGCTGTCTAAGGCTATTACTATTGAGGATGTCATACAAGACTCTCATGTTCTACACCTGTACTTTAGAATTCACCAATCTAAACCCTACATGTCCTCAACCTTGCTGATGTCTTGTCTTACAGTGCCCTCTGAATCTGATACATGAAACTTTTCCCTTTCTGTATTTAATTCATGAGAATAGAGAGCATATGTAATTCATCCTCAGAACTGCTGTACAGTCAGATATTGTCACAAATCCTGTCTTTTCATTTTTATGCAAGAGGCTTTTCTCTGGTCTCTTAATAAACCTGTTCAATCTGAAATTTAAAAACATGTTGGACCTCAATTACCACATTATTAAGTAAAGTATATATTTTCCCAAATGTATACAATATCACATGATAATTTATATTATACATATATATGACATGTATGATTTGTAACCAAAATTATAAAATATTTAGTGGTTCTAATAGGAGATATTTATATCAAGTGAATTAATAATATGTCTTTTAAGGATCTTTTTATTTTTTAAATAGATTTTCTTCTGGTTATTTATATTAACTGAGCACTATTATTTAATTATATCATAAGGCTATTTATGTATGTGATATGCTCTGAATATTAGGCTATACTTCATTTGTACAATGAACTAAATGAGTCTTCCACAACTGGTAGTTATACTCATTTTCTTATCTTGCTACTCAGGACTTTTTAGGCAAATATAATAGAAAAGAAGGAACATTCTGACCTTAAAAACACAATACAGTATGTTCTTTTTGATCTGGGAGATGTTATCAGTTATTAAAAGATACAACACATAGTAGGGGACAAAAGTGAAAATTCATTTTCTAAATGTAAGGGATAGAATGAAATAAAATTAATATAATTGTTTAATAAACTCATTAATTTATATACTGCTTTACTTCTGCTGTATGAATATCACTACAGTTATTATCTTATTTTATTCAATAAGTAATTTATTAATATTTCCTGAGCATCTGCTATATGCTATGCACTGTAATAAGTATTGGAAATTGTGTGTTGAAAATCATATGGAGACATGGTCTATATCTTTGTGAATATTACATTATAGTAGGAAAACTAATGAGAAACAAGTAAATTATTGAACCAGAATTAAACAAGATAGATTCAGACTCAGGGGATGGTAAGTATTATAAAAACATTAAATCAGATTAAGAAAACAGAGTGTTACTGTCATGACAGGGACTATAAGTTTTGATAGGCTGATCTTGGAAGATCTATGAAGAGATGACATTTGAATAGATCTGAATGATAAAAGGTTATCAGCTATGTAAAGTTCTTAGAGAAGAGCCATCCATGAAGGAAAAGCATGAACAACATGTACTGATTAAGAACAAACTGTGAAAAACTGATATATTTTTCATCTTAGATCAAATTGCAAGACTGGTATTTGAAAAATATATAGGAAGCTTTTTCTATATTTGATCATGTCATTTAAATAGATGTCTCATAATTTCACAGCTAAGATGGAAATATGCAAACTAGGTGCTTGTACAATTAAGTAGATTAATTACTGGTGAACAGCTGTGCCCAGATGGTTCTGGTTAAAGAAAGAATGGCACCATGGGGCACATTTTCTTATGCCATGATGTAGGACTTTGGCTTGGTCCTGGTTAGTGGAGATACTAATGACATAAATGAGGATACAAAATAATATTTATCATTATTTTTAATTGAAATCATTTTTATTAAGTTATAGTTAACTTACAATATTATATTAGTATCAGGTATACACCCTGGTGATTAGACATTATATAACTTACTAAGTAATCAAGCTGATAAATCTTGTACCCATCTGATACTACACACAGTTATTAGAATATTATTGACTATATTTACTATGCTGTACTTTATATACCCATGACTATTTGTGTTTCTTAATCCTTTCACTCTTTTCACCGATCTCCCCAATGGTAACTGGTTTTCTCTTGCTGTTTAAGATTCTCTTTGTCTTTAACTTTTTGCATTTATTTATGATGTGTCTTGGTGTGAGCCTCTTGGGATTCATTTTGTTTAAAACTTTTTTTGCTTCTTGAACTTGTATGTTATTGCCTTCACCAGGTTAGGGAGGTTTTCTGTCATTACTTTTTTTTTTTTTGCTTAAAAATTTTTTTAAAATATATCAAAAGGCCTACTTTAGTGACATGCTATCCCAAGAAAAGAAGCCAACACCCCCTTGTCAGTAACATACATGCGCAAGTTGACCAGCCAACTCCTATTTCTAACCCCCTTCACATACATGTGTATTTACACAAAAACCAGGGGACTCAGGTGACTGCTGCTGCCATACACGCTTCTCCCTATTAACAGACCAGTGTCCACCCCCTTCTGAAGGGCGGGCACGACACAGAGAAACCCTTAAATGGTAGTGAGGGTTTAATAGCCCCTAACAGCCAATTTTTCAAGCATCTCTGCCCTCACTCCCCATTCAAAAGGAGCCTTTTTCTAACCAGACTACTCGCCTCAAATATGGTTCCTGGTAACCAGAATGGTTTTTCTCCTTTAGAAAAAGCACACATATCTTCACATCCATATGTGTATTTTTTTGCATTTAAATATAAAAATACTACTCTGATTTACATTATACACACAGAGGACCAAGGAATGAGAGCTCTTTCTTCTAAAGTAGGGCTATCCATCCCATTCCTTTATGCTGAGCTTGTCTTGAAGTGAGAGCATTTAGCCCCAGGCCAGGGAAGCACAGCACAAAGAGAGGTGTCTCCTGCCTGACTCCTACACTCCCCTCTCTCCTAATTCTCACTTCCATTAGAAATCTGTTTATAACCTTTTAAGAAATGGAAGCCTATTCCATGTCTCTGCCCTTCCTACCAGTCTCAATGTGGCTTATTTTTTAAATACCTGTTTGTAGGACTGTCCTTCAGCTAGATTTTAGGCTGTTCTAGATGATGGTTGTTCTTCAGTTTAGTTGTAATTTTGATATCGTTGTGGGAAGATTCAAGTCCACATTTACCTATGCCACCATCTTGACCAGAAATCCATCAATATTTATTATTTTTATGGATTACAGGTAAATGGGACTATATTAGATTATTATATATGATGAGATATGTAGCTACATTTACCTATGCTTTCTTTTATGACTTCTTGGTGTCCTGTGTTGCATTTGAAAGGTCGACAAGTTTAACTTTTTAAAGCGCACATTATTTTCTGGAATTTTATTATTTATATTTTAGTGCAAGTCCTAAGGCAAATACCAGTTCTGTTTTTCCCCAAATAAGTACTCACTTCTACTAACATCATTTATTAAAACATTATTTCTTTTTTTTTAAAGATTTTTATTTATTTATTTTCAGAGAGAGGAGAAGGGAGGGCGAAAGAGCAATGTATGGTTGCCTCTCACATTGCCCTCACTGGGGACCTGGCCCGCAACCCAGGCATGTGCCCCAACTGGGAATCAAACCGGGACCGTCTGGTTCCCAGCCTGTGCTCAATCCACTGAGCTACACCAGCCAAGCCATATTAAAACATTATTTCTAAGTGGTGGTGGGAAAATGGAGAAAATGATATTTGAACATTAATAAAAATGTAAAAAAAATATTATTTCTGTCAGTGATTTGAAATGTCACTTGCATCATAATCTAAATTCCTGTATATAGTTAATATAGTTACATATATATCTGTATGATTTATTCTGCTCCATTGTCTGTCTGTTTGTGTGTGTGTGCTCATGATTTAAAAATTTTGACAGAATCATGGGATTAAAGTTTTGTTTATTCATATGGAGTTTAAATGGAAAAACACAAATTGGTTCAGTTATGCAGTGAGGCAGAAGATGTAACCCTACCACAAAAGTATTGAAAACAGTCACTATTACTGTGAATTAACCTCGAACAAGTAATTGACAAGAGTCAGGAGTCATGTGTTATAACTGCTTCTGGGTGGAGAATAGCAGGGAGATGAGGTAGGTGAAAGGCTTGAGAAAGGTATAAAAGTTGAGGACAGCTAATGAAGGACTTAATTCATACTAAGATGTTTTCTTTTCATTTTGTTGACAGTAGGAAACCTTTGACAAATTTAAAGATAAGGAGTGACTCAGTCAGAATATGTTTTAGCAAGATTATTACAGTAGCAGAGTAGAGGATTGAGACTGATAAAGATAAAGTTGTAGGATAAAATTTGTGTGTGTAGATTTTTGCTTGTGTTTTTTTTTTCTCCAGCAAACTCTTATAGGAAAGTGAAATCTTTTGCTTATCTTGTCATTAAGTGACTTTGGGCGTTATTTTTCCTGGCTCTGCCTATGGAATTACAGTTCTCTCTTCTGAGAATAGGGCTTCTTTTTTACTTTAATTTTTTAATGGCCCTGGCTGGTATGACTCAGTGGATTGAGCACCAGCCTATGAACCAAAGGATCACCAGTTCAATGCCCAGTCACAGAACATGCCTAGGTTGTGGGTCAGGACCCCACTAGGGAGCATGTAAGAGGCAACCGCACATTGAATGTTTCTCTCCCTCTCTTTCTCCCCCCCTTCCCTCTCTCTAAAAATAAATAAATAAAATCTTAAAATTTTTTTTTCTAAAATATAAGCTAATCTGGTGACCCTTATAAGTAAAGTTGTTTGGCAAAGGACAGAACACTTCTTTTCGGCCAGAGTTGCCTTTTGTTCTGTTGTCTGATCCAAGAATGAAACAAAGTGTCAGGAAAATCCTCATGGGATTGTTATAGCATGGCGAACTTTCACTCCAATAGTGCCCTGAAGGAAACCTGTTTGAGCAGGAAATTTGAAATGCCTTTCAAAAGGAAATGCTTTTTCACAGCTAAATGTCAAGTAAAAAAAAAATGTTTTTTATCTTCATATTCCCAAGGCAGCAATATTGGAAAGATTTTCTTTTCAAGGTCTCTATCTAGAAAGCAGAAAGCACAATTATAATTTAGGATAAGAGCTGTAAATTTCATATTGAAAAATATTCAAAACGTGAGTTTTATTTTGGATAAAGTTTGTAATATATGCCTTTATTGCCACTTCAACAATGCTGATTTTAATTTCAGAATGTGGGAGGTGAGGATGGGTAGGGCAAGGAAGAGTAATGGCAGGGGGAGTGGGGACAACTGTAATTGAACAACAATAAAAAAAGAATGTGAATAAATAACACATAAAATTTTCAAATAGGCAGTAGTATTTAACTCATTATTTTATCCTGGTCCTAAAAGAAACAGCATTAAAACTTTAGTTTCATATATAATTTTAAAATATTTTGTAAAGATTTTGTTTTTAAAAATGACCGTTATAGATAGCCTCTAAAATCTGTCCCCAAAATGAATCCCCAAAAGTGGATAGCAGCAAATAAAAGACATGAGTGGGGAAAAGGCAGGCCAGGCTTTGAAATTCAGGGAAGAAGGAGGCTCTGGACTGCTGCAAATAGCACACATACCCTCATCAAAATTAGTTTTCACTTTCATATTTAGTACCCTCTCCTTGAGCATGGGCTGGGCTTATTGATTCACTTCTTACCAATAAAATATGACAGAATTTATGGTATGCCACTTCTGAGGTTAAGTTGATAAAATATTGTGCTTTTTGACTTAGGTGCTTTCCCTTACTCTCTATTGGATCAGTCATCCTGAAGGAAGAAGGCTGCTATGTTGTGCTGTAGCCTTCTGGAGAAGCTCATGGTTTCAAACAACAAAGTTTTGCCAGCAACCATTTGAGTGAACTTGGAAATGAATTCTTTCCTTCTCCAGCTGAACCTTCAGAAGTGACCCAGCCTTAATTGACTGATTGACTGCAACCTCACCAGAGATCTTGTGCCAGAAGCAAAAGATAAGCTGTTCCTGGACTCCTGCACCACAGACACTGAGCTATTTGTTTTCTTAACCTAAACATCAGTAGATAAGTAATACACTGACTATCCATAAAATGGTTGTCAATTTTGTTTTACTGTTCATTTTCTCAAACTGATATTTTCTCTGTGTCAGAGATATAGTAGATCCCCCTGATTCACACTCAGGCTTGGTTATGAAAGAGACCCAACAGTACTCAAAAATATTCCTGGACTTCCGGCCAAGGTGGAGGAGTAGGTAGACACACTGTGCCTCCTCGCACAACCAAAAGTCAGAAAACAACAATTATATATATAAAAAAAAAACAGAACTGACAGAAAATCGAACTTTATGGAATTCTGACAAGAGTTAAAGACAGGACCATCCAGACTGGTAAGTGGGGCGGAGACAGGTGCGCAGCAAGATGGCAGTTTGTGAAGCCAGGCGTGCAACGCTGAAACGGGCCAGGGGACCTTGGCTGGCAGACCAGGACCCGGAGGATCCTAGGCCAGTGGAGTGGACTTTCCCGTGTCCATGTGCAGATAAACTGGGAGAAAAAGTTGAGGAGCGGAACAGACTGTGCAGCCCTGGTGAACACCTAAGGCTCCGTCCCCTATACGTAACAGGTGCACCAAGAGGGGAGGTAAAAAAGTTCAACAAACTGGTAATCAGGATGCTCACAGGATTGGCTGAATGTGGTTGCAAATTAGATGGAAAAATGAAGAATACACTAAGAGAAATAAGGGGAAATGTACAGGGAACCGATAGTGATGGAAAGGAAACTAGGACTCAAATCAATGGTGTGGATCAAAAGGAAGAAAAAAACATTTAACTAGAAAAGAATGAAGAAACAAGAATTCAAAAAAATGAGGAGAGGCTTAGGAACCTCCAGGACATCTTTAAACATCCCAACATCTGAGTCATAGGGATACCAGAAGGAGAAGAGGAAGACCGAGAGATTGAAAACTTATTTGAGCAAATAATGGAGGAGAACTTCCCCAATCTGGCAAAGGAAATAGACTTTTGGGAAGTCCAGGAAGCTCAGAGAGTCCCAAAGAAGTTGGACCCAAAGAGGAACACACCAAGGCACATCACAATTACATTACCCAAGATTAAAAATAAGTAGAGAATCTTAGAAGCAGCAAGAGAAAAGGAGACAGTTACCTACAAAGGAATTCCCATAAGACTGCCAGCTGATTTCTCAAAAGAGACCTTGCAGGCAAGAAGGGGCTGGAAAGAAGTATACCAAGTCATTAAAGGCAAGGACCTACATCCAAGAATACTCTATCCAGCTAAACTCTCATTTAGAATGGCAGGGCAGATAAAGTGCTTCTCAGATAAGGTCAAGCTCAAGAAGTTCATCATCACCCAGCTTTTATTATATGAAATATAAAGGGATTTATATAAGACATGGAGGGTTATCAACAGGGGAGTGGGTGGGGGAGAGATGGGGAAAAGGTACAGAGAATATGTAGCATAAATGGTAGATAGGAAACAGACAGGGGGATGTTAATAGTATAGGAAATGTAGAAGCCAAAGAACTTATGTGTATGACCCATGGGCAAAAATTAAAGGGCGGGAATGGGGGTGGGGCGGGGCAGAGGGTAATAAAGAGGGGAAATGGGACAACTGTAATAGCATAATCAATAAAATATATTTAAAAAAGAAATATTCCTTGTGTTGTTAGTGTGCTTTTAAAATCACTTCTTAATAACAAAACAATGGTGAAATAATATTGATAGGAACTCAAAAAATACAACCGTTCTCTACCTTATTGAATGACAAAGGCAAACCTTGTCATTAATCATTGTACATGTATTTACACATGCACAAAAATATGCACTTTTATAGAACTCTTGAGGCAATATCTGGGAAAGTAATAATTGTGTAAAAATTGTGATAATACTTCATGACTTAATTGTGTATAAACCACAATTCTAAGCAACTTACATGTAAATACTAGATTAATCACTTTAATAAGTCTTTGAGGAAAACTTTGCTGCTCTTTATCACAAATAAATCAACGAAGGGAAAGAGAGGTTAAATGCATTATCCAATTTAATCAGGCTAGCATGACTTGAAGCTCATGTTCCTGCTATAGCACCATGTCCCACCTATACACTCTTCTACCTCCCCATATCTCTTTCCCTCTAGTAATTACCATACTGTTGCTTGTGCCTATGAGTTCTTTTTCCCCCCACCTCAATTCCTTATGCTGTCAGAGGGAAGTCAGGTTGTGGGGTTGGGTAAAAAAAAGGTAAAGGAATTAAACAGTTTTAACAATTTCAATATATGTACAACTTTTATCTAAAAACAGTTGCTGGCAATTTGTTTTCTTTCTGTAAATATCTATTGCAGTATTAATGGAGTCATGGAAAATTAGAAGGAAGTGAATGAGTATTCAAAGATTATTGAGGAAGGAACTCTATTTAACATACACTAACTATATACTCTTTTCAGCCCTTGAAAGTATTGGATAATTCAGGCCTAATGTAAACACTACACTGAAACTTATTTTTTTCTTTTTTCTTATTTATTCCATCCCTCCACCCCTAAATGCCCCCAGAATTGTCACCCCGCACTCTATCTATGACTTTGTGACTTCAATTTGTTCATTATATTCCACATATAAGTGAAATCATATGATATTTTTCTTTCTCTGACTGGCTTGCTTCACTTATCATAATATTATCCAGGTCCATCCATACTATTGTAAGGGGTAAAATTTTCTTCTTTTATAACTGAGTAGTATTCCATTTTGTAAATGTGCCATAGTTGTTTTATCCACTCATCTATTGATGGACACTTGGGCCACTTCCATATCTTGGTGATTGTAAGTAATGCTGCAATGAACATAGGGGATCTTATGTTCTTTTGAATTAGTTTTTTTTTGTTTTTTTTCAGATAAATTATCAGAAGTGGAATTATTGGGTCATAAGGTAGTTCCGTTTGTAATTTTTGAGGTAGCTCCATACTCCTTTCCACAGTGGTTGCACCAGTCTGCATTCCCAGTAACAGAACACATGGGTTCCCTTTTCTCCATATCCTTGCCAACACTTGTTTTTATTCATTGTTGTTCAAATACAATTGTCTCCATTTTCACCCCACCATGCCCCCCACCTACTACCCTTGAACCTACACCCTTTGGATACATGGTCCTTGCTGACCCTTCCCTTATTTTCCCCCATTATCCCTCTACCCCCTCCACTCCGGTTACTGTCAGTTTGTTCTTAATTTCAATGTCTCTGGTTATATTTTGCTTGCTTTTTTGTTTTGTTGATTAGGCTCCACTTATAGGTGAGATGATATGGTATTTGTCTTTCACCGCCTGGCTTATTTCACTTAGCATAATGCTCTTCAGTTCCATCCATGCTGTCATAAAGGTAGGAGTTCCTTCTTTCTTTCTGCTGCGTAGCATTCCATTGTGTAAATGTACCACAGTTTTTTGATCCATTCATTTACTGATGGGCACTTGGCTATTGTAAATTGTGCTGCTATGAACATTGGGGTACATAGATTCTTTTGAATTGGTGTTTCAGGATTCTTAGGGTATAATCCAAGCAGTGGAATTGCTAGGTAAAAAGGCAGTTCCATTTTTAATTTTCTGAGGAAATTCTATACTGTTTTCCACAGTGGCTGCACCAGTCTGCATTCCCATCAACAGTGTACTAGGGTTCCCTTTTCCCCACAACCTCTCCAATACTTGTTTTTTGTTGAGTTATTAATGATAGTCATTCTGACAGGTATGAGGTAACATCTCATTGTGATTTTATTTGCATTTCTCAAATGATTAGTGATGTTGAAAATTTTTTCATATGTCTATTGGCCATTCATATGTTCTCTTTGTAGAGGTATTTATTTAGGTCCTTTGCCCATTTTTGCATTGATCGGTTTGTGTGTGTGTGTAGTTTTAAAAGCTTTTTTTATAAATTTTGGATATTAGCCCTTTATCAGATGCATCAGTAAATATATTCTCCCATTCAGTGGCTTGTCTTTTCATTTTATTGATGGTTTCCTTTGCTGTGCAAAAATGTTTTAGTTTGATGGAGTATCAGTTGTTTATTTTTTTCTTGTTTCCCTTGCCTGATGAGATATATGAGTAAAAAATGTTACCATGAGAAATGTCTCACATTTTACTGCCTATGTTTTCTTCTACTATTTTTATGGTTTCAAGTCTAACTTTTAAGTCTTAATCCATTTTGAGTTTATTCTTGTTTCTTGTGTGTGGTGTAAGAAGGTGGTTTAGTTTCTTTCCTTTTATTTTTATTTTATTTTATTTTTTTGCTATGGTCCAAGTAGTTAGGTAAAGATGTGACAACTCTTACTTCCTGTGTACTGTACTTCCTAGTTTCAATTATGTTATTAACATCTAATGAAGATCAGTGAAGGTAAAATAGAAAAAAAGAGAACCAAAAGAAATCTATGCCAGTGTAAACCATACTCCAATCATCTGACCACTCCTTGCCCCAATGTCTTGCTACTTCATCATACATTATCCTTATTATTATCCTTAGTATATGTATTTAAAGGCAAATCAGGGGTATCTATTTTGACTTGCTCTGTTTTCTTTGATTTAATCTTTCTCCTAATATCCCTGAACTTTCTTTCAGGTTATTCATTCCACATGTTGTGTTCTCTGTGGAAAATTGTTCCGCCCAGATCATGCTCAAGTTTTAGCACTGTTAGAGTACCACAGGAAGGCAAGATTTCAATGAATGATACGTAGCACTCTTCAAGGAGTGATACTACAATCAATTACTTCTCTGCCACAGGCCCAAAGCTTTTGTAGATACTAAAGCTGGAATCAGAGTCAATCCAGGCAGAGTCTGACAGTGGTAGACTCAAGCTAATTGTTTTCTAGGCAGTTAATAGTATTTTTAGCCTCACCCAAGGACATGCTTATTGATTTAGAGAGAGGGGAAGGGAAAGAGAGAAGGGGACAGAAACATGGATGTGAAAGAGAAACACTGACCAGTTGCCTCCCGTATGTGCCCCAACCAGGGACCAAACCCACACCTTAGGCATGTGTCCTGACCTACATGACTAGAAATCAAACCCACTATTCTTGGTTCATGGGACGATGCTCCAACAAACTGAGCCACACCCGCCAGGGCTAGGCAGTTAACTTCTTGAAGGTTATGACTGTGATTGGTTTATCTTTATCTACTCTGAACACACAACCATGTTGAGGTGCATAGTAGCAGCTCAGAGATGAATGTTGGACTGATTCATTGCCTACTCCATAAACACTCATAGACATAAGATAAAAATAGGCGGAATAGACTCTTCTTGCAAATTTTAGAATGCTAGACTGTCAGAAATCATATAGTTCAGTATTTCACATTGTGTTAGGTATAGAGACTTTATAAAGAGAAAAAAAATAATCTCTCATCTCTAGTGTTGACCTAAATGTCTCTTTTAATGTATGTTATTTAATTGTATGCCAACTTAATACTATGTATAAATTCCTATGCTTATAGTTCTTATATGACTATAACTTAAAAACATATTGGAAAATTAAGCACAAATCATAACTAAAGAAAACCAAAAATATTTAAAGTAATTACATTAATATAATGTGATGGAAGACATCTCACTGAAACTAAACTGTAGATCACCATGTCAATACTGTGCTCATTACTATGGTACAGCTCCTGGGAGTTCTGTGTGACTATGTTAAGATGTAACTCAAGTCCACCCCCATTTTCTGTATTCACACTATGAAACCTTTGTTCAGATGACATACAATGACATCATTTGGCTTTATTTGTCAGAAAGACACCAACAAAGGTCAGTTGTTCCTTGTACCTCCGCTCTAATAAAATCAGCCATGATGCCAATGACATTGTTGCCAAAAACCCATAAAGGGGCCCTGACACCACATGCAGAGCCTTAGTCTAAGATAATCATGCAGGTGATAAGTGATGGATTTACATAATTTTCTTGTGTATGTTATATTATATTATTTGTTGTGTTATGTTATTTTATAACCATCAAAATGAACATGTGCACAATCTTACAGGAAATTTCAAGACCCTTGAAAATGTAATTTGAGGGTACAGTTTTATAAATAATTATTTATACTGGTTGACAATTGTGCCTATAAGACTTAAAGTTATTACTTTCCAGTTTTGTAGGGTTTCATAGAACATTAGGTCTGAGACTTTTTTAGGAAATCAGAGTGTTACAGTAGTTTTGCTTAATAATAGCATTTTAACCCGTCTGGTGTAGCTCAGTGGATTGAGCGCGGGCTGGGAACCAGAGGGTCCCAGTTCGATTCCCAGTCAGGGCACATGCCTGGGTTGCGGGCCAGGTCCCCAGTGAGGGCCATGTGAGAAGCAACCATACATTGCTCTTTCTCCCTCCCTTCTCCTCTCTCTGAAAATAAATAAATAAAATCTTTAAAAAAATAATAGCATTGTAAGACCTATCCATTCTCTGATATGTTCAAGTGCTAGAATAACAGTCCAAGTTCTAGAGTGCTAGTGCTATCCTCACCCCTGATTCTAACATTCAAAATATCAACTCCCAGAGCCTGTTTTTCTCTTGTATAAAATGAGAATCACAATCTCCACTCTGAAGCCCTCACAAAATAGATGTAGAGGCTATTTGAAATGACAGCTGTGAGGATTTTAGTGCCTATATTCATAAGAGACACTGGCCTATAATTTTTCTCTTTGTTGCATTTTTATCTAGTTTTGGAATTAGGATGATGCTGGCTTTCTAAAAAGAGCTTGGGAGTCTTCTCTCTTCTTGGATTTTTTGGAATAGTCTGAGAAGGATAGGGGTTAGCTCTTCATTAAATGTTTTGTAAAATTCTCCTGTGAATCTGTCCGGTCCAGGGCTTTTGTGTGCCGGGAGATTTTTGATTACTGCTTCAATTTCACTAACTGTTATTGGTCTGTTTAGGCTTTCTGCTCCTTTTTAATTCAGTTTTGAAAGATTATATTTTTCTAGAAATGTTTCCATTTAACCTAGGTTTTCAAATTTCTTGGCATATACTTGTTCATAGTAATTTCTTACAATCCTTTGTATTTCTGTGGTATCAGTTGTAATCTCCCCTCTTTCATTTCTGATTTTATTTATTTGAGTCCTCTCTCTTTTTTTCTTGATGAGTCTAATTAAAGCTCGTTGATTTTGTTTATCTTTTCAAAGAACCAGCTCCTGGATTTATTGACCCCTTGAATTGTTCTTTTAGTCTCTATGTCATTTAATTCTGCTCTGATCTTGATTATTTCCTTCCTTCTACTCACTCTGGGCTTTGTTTGTTGTTGTTCCTCCAGTTCTTGTAGGTGTAGGGTTAGGTTGTTTATTTGAAATGTTTCTATCTTTTTTAGGTAGGCCTGTATTGCTATGAACTTCCCTCTCAGGACTGCCTTCACTATGTTCCATAGGTTTTGGACTGTTGTGTGTTTATATTCATTTGTTTCCAGAAACTGTTTGAAACACCAGTTCAAAAGAACCTATGCATCCCAATGTTCATAGCGGTGCAATTTATAATAGCCAAGTGCTGGAAGCAACCTAAGTGCCCATCAGTAAATGAACAGATCAAAAAACTGTGGTACATTTGCACAATGGAATACTATGCAGCAGACAAAAAGAAGGAACTCTTACCCTTCATGAAAGCATGGATGGAACTGGAGAGCATTATGCTAAGTGAAATAAGTCAGGTGGTGAAAGACAAATACCATATTATGTCACCTATAAGTGGAATTTAATCAACAAAACAAACAAGCAAGCAAAATATAACCAGAGACATTGAAATAAAGAGCAAACTGACAGTAGCCAGAGGAGAAGGGAGGGGGGGTAATGGGGGGAAAAGGGAAGGGTCATCAAGGAACATGTATAAAGGACCCATAGACAAAGCCAAAGGAGGATAGGATCAAGGGTAAGAGGTAGACATAGGTGGGGTAGGGGGGCAGTGGTGGGGAGAAAATGGAGACAATTGTACTTGAACAACAATAAAACATAGTAATAAATTTAAAAAAAAAGAAATGACAGCTGTGAAAAGGCTTTGCAAATCATAACGGACTGTGTACTTGTGGGCCTCACTATTTTATAATATCCTTTACATATTGATAAAACATATCCTGAAAACAGGAACAAGACAAAGTTCAGTCTTTATTTTGCCATTTGGCCCACATCTGAGATGATCAGCAGGAGAATTTGAGTTTACTCCATACTAATATTTAGCATCACTTTCTTCAAAGGATAAGTAAACTTTACACTGGAATTAAGTTTATTTTGTTCTATCCACTTGGGTCTACTAAGATATACATAGCAGGATTTGCCAAATGGCCACCTTGCTCCAAGGTTTTAATTTTTCTCTGAAAGTTTCTGATAATCATATTGACTTTGAAATAACCAATGAGAAAAGGTATCTTGGGAAAGGATAAACAATTCTCTAAACATTATTATCAATATTGCTATGTTCAAATTGCTAATATCCCTGGATTTCTTGGGGCTTTGTGTAAGCTGAAGTCTATTCAGTTCAAATGATTTGGGCGGGTGTTCACACATAGTAATTTTGTTTGGATGCATTTTAGAAACTTAATTAAGCTGGCAGGTTATGTCACTCTCATGGTCCCTCTTGAATACAGTCACACCTGAAAAACTTAAAGGCAAGCTGAAAATCACCTTGGCACAAGACAATGTACCATTTTTTTTGTTTAAATGGTAGAATTTAACACACCCAGTAAAAAATTATCTTATTCATATCCATAGTTCCCAGGACATTCTGTATTCTCTATGTCTCCTGCCACTATAAGTTGCTCCCCTGGCTTGAATACTTTCTTTTCTTTCCACCACCACTCCTCTACATTTTATGTAGCTAATTCTCTTGCTTGTCAAAGCTAAGGTGCGATGTACCCTCTCCCAATTAGTTCTTAACAGCCTTTCTGATTCTACCCAAGTCAAGGTTATGTATTCCTCCACGTATTTTCCATTCATGTCATTCATATTTAATTTATCTGTACATGTGTTTTGTTCTTTTTCATCCATGGATGAATGAAAAGACTTAAGTATCATTCATTCCTGTAAAATGCTTAACAATACTCACCTCACATAGTTATTGTGAAAATTAATAAAACAATGTATTTTATGGGTTGACTATTTGCCCTCCTACCCCCTAAAATATTCATATGTTAAAGTCTCAACCTCCATTACTGCAGAATGTGACCTTATTTGGAAATGGGGTCTTTACAAATGTGATCAAATTAAAAGAGTTTATCAGGGTGGACCTTAATTCAATGTGGCTGGTGTTCTTAAAACAAGGAGAAATTTGTACATAGAAACACACCTTGAGGAACGATGAATGTAAAGAGACATAAGAAAATGTCCTTCTACAAGCCAAGGAAGGAGGCATAGAATAAATTCTTCCCTCACAGCCTTTAGAAATAACAAGCCCTGCCTACCCCTTGATCTTAAAATTCTAGTCTCTAGATTATGAGGTAATACATTTCTATTGTTTAAGCCATCCTGCCTGTGGTACTTTGTTATGTAAGCTTTAGGAAACTAGTACATTCATGGGGAGCTTCTGGCCCACTATTGGTAAAAATGTACAGTCTGCTTAAATGTGATCTTTGCAGTGAAGATTTTTCTGACCTTCCTATTTAGATATAACCCCACACCTGGATACTCCCTGCCCTCCATCCCTCCTTTATTTATCTCCATTGTATTTAACATCTAAGTACAACCTGTTGTACTGCATTGTTTTGTTTTTGTCTTGTTTCCTCTTCTAGAATGTAAACTCCATGAAGACATATGCATGTGTCAGTTTCCTTCCTTGCATCACCTGTAAGAATCCATGCCATGTAGTAGGTATTTGATAAATAATAATTAGGCGATATCTACTGTTGCTGTTACTGATAAAAGATGAATTTTCCTCTATAACACCATACCTAAATACTTGCATATATACATTCAGTATACTTAGTGATAGGCACTGAGCTGGGTGCTAGGGGTACAGAAACAGATATGATGTAATTTCTCTTAATGAAAGGCTTATTTTTAGTGGTGGGAAACAGACATGTAGGCAAACCAATGATCGAAAGAATTTGTCCAGGGTAGAGTTGTGGCATATTAACTCTTAAAGATCTTTTATAAAGGGAGTAATGTTCTTCCCTAACTCATGATGCCTTCCTCTATTTATTTTGTTTTGAACTCTCTACAAATGGGATTTATAGATTTAAAGTTTACTTGTTGAAGGGATCTTTGTTGCCTTTATACTTCTTTTGGTGTTACTAGCCTTTATAAGTGCTCACAGCATTTTCTTCCTGCCACTGGCTTTGGACTTGTACACAGAAGGCTATAGAGTGGAAAGTCAGCCATAGAAGGGAGGAGTAATTGTATTTTTCTTTACATGACTATAGAAAGTTAGTCACAGAAGTGAGTATCATATGCCCCAATTACTACTGAACTAAACCTCAGAGGGTTCTGAGTCAAAATCTTAGTTGTTCCATATCCTAGATGTGTCATTATAAGCAAGTCAATTTAACTGAGTCACAATTTCCTCATCTTTAAAACATAGTTCGAATACCTGCCCTGTTACTTACAAGGGTGTTTGTTGTCAATGGAGCCTAACAGAATGTTAGAGTGTATCAGAATGTTAGGAGTCATCTAACCTTATTCTCCATTCTGCAAATGAACAAGCAAAGAAGTTAACCTGATTGATCCCAGGTGTATGGATAATCAGGTCAAGATTCAGTCACATATTTCTTCAATTGTTCCACTACGTCCCAATGACTTTCCATGCTCTACAAACAATTAAGAAATGGGTTTAGTTATTTTTTCCTTTTTATTGGATTTATTGGGGTGATACTTGTTAACAAAATTATACAAGTTTCAGGCATACAATTCATAACACATCATCTGTACATGGTATTGTATGTTCACCACCCCAAGTCAAATCTCCTTCCATCACCATTTATCCCCCCTATACTCTCCTCCAACTACCCCTACCCCTCTTCTTCTGTCAATCCCCAAACTGCTGACCATGTCCATGAGTTTTTTCTCTTTTATTTTTTTTTCTCTCAATCCCTCTACCCTCCCTATCTTCCCAACCCCACCCCACCTCCAACACCTGTTAACCTACTCTCTGTATATGGTTCTACTTCTATTTTGTTTGATAGTTTATTTTGTTCATTAGATTCCACTTATGAGGGAAATCATATGGTACTTCTGTTTTTCTGATTTGGTTATTTCACTTAACATAATGTTCTCCAGGCCAATCCATGCTGTTGCAAAGAGTAAGATTTCCTTTTTTTTAATGGCTGAGTAGTATTCCATTATGTAAATGTACCATAGCTTTTTTATCCACTAATCCACTGATGGATGGGCTGCTTCCAAATCTTGGCTATGGTAATTAACGCTGCAATGAACAAAGGGATGCATATATTTTTTCAGCTTACTGTTTCAGGTTTCTTTGAATAAATTCCTAGCAGTGGAATTGCCAGGTCAAAAGGCAGTTCCATTTTTAGTTTTGTGAGGAAATCCCATACTGTTTTCCACAGTGGCTGCACTAGTCTGCACTCCCACTCAGTGCACGAGGTTTCCCTTTTTTCCACATCCTTGCCAGCACTTGTTTTTCTGTTAATTTATTGATGATAGTCATTCTGACAGGTGTGAAGTGATAGCTCATTGTGGTTTTTATTTCATTTCTCTGATGATTAGTGATGTTGAGAATTTTTTCATACATTCATTGACCATCTGTATGCACTCTTTTGAGAACTGTCTATTCAGGTCTTCTGCCCATTTTTTTAATTGGATTGTTTAGTTTTTGAAGTTGAGTTTTATAAACTCATATCTTAAAATTGACATGTAAGTGCCTCTTGACAACTGGTAAGAAAATCACAAAGCAGCAAGTCTGTATTCTATAGTCTACAACAGTTATGGTAAATGTTTATACTGAGCTAAATTTTAAAAGACTTAACTCAGTTTTATGCCAATAACATTGCTTACAAATGCTAAATTCAATACAAAATTTTATAGAAGAGATCAAAACAGGGAGTTTTTTGAAATTTACTTTATCTCTTGTTGCTTACATTTAAAATTCTCTTCTATACTAAGGAAGGTTTAGCCGAAATAAAAGTATTTTCTATTCATTAGAAGAAATATTTTCTATTCATGAAACAAAGCTTGAAATTGAATTAAAATAATTTAATTACACTATATAATTACCTTCCACAATCTTTAAAGTCAAGAGGCCCAAGGGATCTTGCTATTTGTAGAGATGTTTAATCCTTTTTTTTACTTTAGTATTCATTAAACAAAGGTAATTCCTTCCTAATTCCCTTCTGACACACATTATGCCTCAAAAGAAGAAAAGACCTTAAACAGAGTACTTTCTTTAAACAAAGCTGCTGAGTATGTCAAATTATTCAGGCAAGAACTCAGTGAAAAATTAAAACAATAGTTTCAAATAGATGACACTGTGTTTCAAGAACAAAAATATGTTAAACTATTAGAGCATGACTTAAGCTACCAATGGGAAATGTCAGTGAGCTGCAAATGCATGCCTGAGATTTCAATATCATTCCAAAGTTTATCCATCACTTAAAAGTCATTTATGCAAATGTACACCAAACTAAGGGAAGGAAATATTAGAGGTGACTGAGAGACACATAACCAATTATGAAAAATCTAGTTCACAGTTCCAAGACACCTTTGTTTCTAACAGATTGATATGGATAGTGAATTCCTTTCCTCTGAAAACAAGGACCCCTGGCCACTGAAGCTGTACTACTTTTTCTTTATTTGGTTGCCTAATCTATCTCCTTCTTTTGCTGGAGAACCTAGATGGATCATGTCAAGAGGTGGTTTGCAGGAAGAGAGGGTTTGAGAAGATGGCAGCTATGAGAGGAGAGAGAGAGAGAAGCACTAAAACAATTTCTCCTGCGTAAATACCTAGGAGGAGAATTGCTGTGACATAGTGTCAAACACAGATTTGATTTTATTCAAAATGCTAATTTTTTTAAAAGTGAAAACACAATTTTGCAATTCAACAGCAATGTATGAAAGTTTTGGTTGTTCTATATCATTGCCTATCTCACACCTGTTAGAATGGCTATTGTCAACAAGACAACTACTCATAACAAGTGTTGCACAGGTTGTGGAGAAAAAAGCACACTCATTCACTGCTGTTAGGAATGTAAAGTGATACAGTCACTACGGAAAACAGTTGGAGGGTCCTCAAAAAATTAATAATAGAGTTACCATATGATCCAGCAGCCCCTCTTCTGTATATCTACCCAAAAAACGTGAAAACATTTATTTGCAAACATATATGCACCCTTATGTTTATTTCAGCATTATTCTTGGTGGCCAACACATGGGAACAACAAAAGTGTCCTTCAATGGATTGACTGGGTGAAGAAGATGTGGTACATATATATAATGGAATACTAGTCAGCTATAAGAAAAGATGAAAAACTACCATTTGTGACTCCAAAGAAATCTTTAGTCCCTTTTATCATGTCAGGACCACCTTCTACCGGGTGCCTTTATCTTGGACTTACAGCTTCTAGAACTGTGAAAAATAAATTTGTGTTGTTTAAAGGGTAATCAGTTTGTCATATTTTGTTATCATAGCTCAAACAAACTAAGACAGTAGTAATGATTGTTATGGTGGTTGTGGTGGTGGTAGAGCAGTAGTACCAATTTACATGTGTGATCATCTACTGTATGAAACACCATTATACACTTCACATACATGATTTCAATTACTCTTCATAATAACTTTGAGGTAGGTGCTGTTATTATTTATTTTTATATATGAAAACTGATTAACTTATTCAACTTTTCACAACTAGAAAATAAGTTCAAGATTCAACCGAAGGTTGACTGTGTGCCTATGAAGTATAAACTTTTACCACTTTTCTATAGTGAGCCTAAAATAAATTAAATAAAGAAAAACAAAGGAAAAATAACCCAAAAACCCAAATAAATTCATAAGTGGAAAAACAGTAAAAATAAAACCACCAGAGAAATTTTAATACCCAATCCCTTGCTTTGTAAAAATGATCCTCTAGCTCCTGAGCTTCTGTATATGTGTGGTAGCATGTACTCAGTATGTCACTTCAGCGACAATCCAGAGTTAAGATGTATATTTACATAGGCTGAAATCTTCTAAGTCACTCTGAAAATGTGAAATTCAGGGTCAGATACAACACCAGGGAAAGAGTAATTCAAGAGAGTTTCTGTAATGGAAATGTGCAAAGCTTTTAGATTTGAGCATCTAAACAAAGCCACATATGAGTAATGATTTTAAATTCAGCTGATTAATTATTTTCTTCCAGAAGTTATTTTACTGACTGGTCAGTACACTTGAGGATAGGTTAGTGTGAGAAGAAAAATAGAATTTTCCTTTTATAACTGACTTTTCCGTATAAAATTCTTTTCTTTTTTAACTTATTTTTTATTTTTTTTTAAAGATTTTATTTATTCATTTTTAGAGAGAGGGGAAGGGAGAGAGAAAGAGAGGGAGAGAAACAGCAATGTATGGTTGCCTCTCACATGGCCCTCACAGGGACCTGGCCTGCAACCCAGGCATGTGCCCTGACTGGGAATCGAACCAGGACCCTCTGGTTCCCAGCCTGCACTCAATCCACTGAGCTACACCAGCCAGGGCTAAAATACTTTTCTTTAGAAATTGTCTACTAACAGAGCAGTTGGGACTAACTTAAACTTAGAACACCATATTAAAGTGTTAGGAAAGTTGTTTTTCATTTTTACATTATGGATGACATACACACCAACATACATACAAACACATACAAACACACACAAACTTTAAGCCTTTTAAAAAATCAATGCTGCATTTGCAGTGAGTGCATGAATATAAAATGTTCAGAATTTTTAACTCTCCTAATCATATTGCACATCTGTATTTTTGAAGTTCCTCTTCAGCCTAGTAGCTTTAAGAATAAACTGAGTATTGATTTATTTTTATTCTATTGATTTCCCTGTGCATTTAAAGTTCTATTTGTGAGGCATATAAATAATGGTGGCATCATCTCAATGGGCATTGTCATTGTCCATCTATAAACTTTCTTTTTTCTGTGTTATTGGCAACTTTGTTATTGTGGTACTGACAAAACATGGGGGAGGAGAGATAAATTTATGATTACTAAATGTCTTAATTTAAAAATGCAGCCAATATGAGGGAGGTCTAAAGTTCTATGTAAGACTCTGCCTACACAATAGCTAATAAATATCTTTTCCTGAAGTTGCTCAGTAAGCACAATCATTCTGTTTATTTTCTATTAGATGATATATTTCTGAAGATAAAATGCCCTATTTGGCTTTCAGTTAGTCAGATACTACTTTTGACTTGGGAGTTGTATTATTATGTGGCTCTCTAACTTTCTTCACACAATTGAATTATTTAATTCCCAAAAGTTAAATTTGAGAACACTTGTTAAAGCACATATACACAGCACAAGAAAATTAAGATAAACAGCTTCCAGAAACTTAAAATTAGGCAAATTTTATGTACTAAAATGCAGATACTTAAAAAAGTGTTAGATTTATAAATACTAATTGGGAGAAATGTCCTCAAAGTATAATTAAGCGTGCAAATTTCATGTAAAGAAAAAGGCAGGAGTTCCTGTATACTCATAGATGATAGTTAGATAGACAGGTAGATATATGGATGGATACATAGAGAGATAGGTGGGTGAATGGACAGATGGAAGGGCAGAAGGAAAGATAGAGATAAATATATATCTTTCTATATTTGTATATAATCATTGAGAAAGTGTTTATCGTGATAGAAAATGGGACTGAGTTTTTCTTTATGCATCTATGAATAGTTTACCTTGATATGGTAGTAATATATTAATTTGCAATTATTAAGTAAATTAAAAATGAGGGTTGCCTCCATGATATTCTGCTCTTACTTCTATACTAAGCCACTCATGCCACATTGAGAATAGCTGGACCACAATGTGGTTGGAAAAGACTCAACATGCTCACAAGGCCATTCATACAAGTATGCAGGGTTCAGCAATAATACCACTGAAAGGAAGTTTAGAGATCATTTTATTAATTCCTCTTATTTTCTATATGAAAATGTATCTTTCCATTTTTGTCTAATAATCATTATAGTTTTGAAGCATCCACTCTCATATCCACTTCCAAAATTTCTATGATGGCTATCTTCCAGGAGTATATATTCTGCCCAACTTTTTCCTTTAAGTTTCAGATTATTTTACAACTCCATTATGTTATCTAGAATATCTCAAAAGTGTTGTCTTCTTCGTCTTTGCCACTTCTTCTTTGATTTTCATTTATTAAAATTTATTTATTTTTTATTGTTTTTCAAGTACAGTTGTCTCCATTTCCCCCCATTCCCTACCTCTCACTCCACCCGCCCCCACCTTCTACCTTGCTCCAACCCCCATTTGGTTTTGTCAATGTGTCCTTCATACATGTTCCTTGATGATCCTTCCTCTTCTTTCCTCAGTTATCCTCTTCCCCCCTCCCCTCTGGTTACTGTCAATAATATGGTATTTGTCTTTCACCGCTTGGCTTATTTCACTTAGCATAATGCTCTCCAGATCCATTCATGCTGTCATGAAGGGTAGGAGTTCCTTCTTTCTTTCTGCTTCGTAGTATTCCATTGTGTAAATGTACCACTGTTTTTTATCCACTCATTTACTGATGGACATTTAGGTTGTTTCCAGCACTTGGCTATTGTAAATTGTACTGTATTCTTCACTGTACATAAAAATTATTCTTTTTATGGTCACCAATGACTTCTATGTCTTTAAATCCACAAGTCAATTCTAAGACCCCATTATACTTGAACAACCAGTAACATTTAATTTAGTGTATCCCTCTCCTCTCCTTGAAATATTTACTTCCTCTGCCTTTGATATTCTTATCTGCATGTGAAACTTAGAACTACAGTAACCATCGTTTAAGTATAACACAAATAATTACCACATTGAACATGGTAGAGTAGAAAAGTAAACACAGCTCTGGTCTTTATGATTTAGCTGAGTTGATAAATTAAATTTGAAAATGCTCATTTCTTAGCTTCTTGTTATGGGAGAGAACAACTTTTGATTGTTAGAAATACTTTCAGTTGACTTTTAATTAAAGGTAATGTCACAATAATTGATATATTCCCAAATATATATTTCTGACCCAGATTCCCTTGCTATAATTTATATTCATGTATTCAGCTCCCTACTTTATATCCATAATTGGATGTTTAATAAACTTTTGAAATTTAACAAGTCCAAAGATGGACTCCTGTTTAACAGAGCCTCCTGAAACTTGCTCCTCCTCCAGGTTTCCCCCATCTTGATAAGTGACAACAACATCTACCTAGATATTATTGATCTCCTTTTTTCTTTCATATCCCATGTGTAATTAATCAACAATCCTGTTGAATCTATTTCCATGTTATTTCCTGGGTCAAAACACCCCTAAGTACATACGTCAGTACTATATTTTAATCAAAGTTACACCACCTGTTGCCTAGTCTACTGCAATGATCTTCTGAATGGTCTTTGTGCTTTTACCCTTGCCCTTTACTATATATTTTTTACACAGCAACAGGTGAGATTCTTATAAATTCTTATAAAATGTAATTTAGATCATGTCACTCTTCTGCTAAAACTTTTCAAAATCATTATAACAGAATAAACTCCTAATTTCTTACCATGTTGTGGTAGATTGAGATTATTCTTCACCTCTCCTTAAATCAACATCCTTGTTGTCTGATTGTGGGAGGAGTTTATTGCCCCATTTCTTGATTTTAAGCTTGAACTTGTGACTTGCTTTACCTAATGACATGTTAGTGGAAATGTTGGTGTGCCACTCTAAAATTCGAATTTAAGAGTCTTTATATGCTTATGTTCACCCTTTTACTGCTCTAACAAGTCCAGAATAAAATGTCCTAGCAATCCTGAAAGTCTTAGGAAAAGAATGGAAAACTTGTGAAGTGGAGCCACTCATATGCTACAGACTGATGCAAAGCTGCTCTAGCCAACCCACAGACCTGCTGTCAAGAGTAGATTCATCTAGCTGAGACCAAACTAAATCACACTGATGTGTGAGCAATAGAGAATGAATATAGGTATAAATTACTGAATTGAAGGTGCTTTATTAGGTGGTATATTAGAGTTTTCCAGAGAAAAAGAACCAATAGGAAATATAGATATGGATAGCTATTGATATATGAGGAGATTTATTATAAGAATTGGCTAACATTATTACACAGGCTGAAAGGTCCATGATCTGCAAGCTGGAAAATCAGGAAAGCTAATGGTATAATTTAGTCCACTTCCAAAGGCCTGATAACCAGGGAAGCTGATAGTGTAAGTCCGAGGCCAAAAGTCTGTGAATCAGGTGACCAGAGGCCAATGGTGTAAGTCCTGGTCTGAGAATGAAGGCCTGAGAATCAACAGAAAAAAGGGAAGCTAAACTCTTCATGTACTATATTTCATCTGTTTCAAGAAATTTGTGTACTCACCTCTAATCCAAATGCATATGTTGAAATTATAAGACTCGTTCAACCACAGATATAAATACTAATTTGTCATCAACCAGTGTTGCAAAGTTTTGATAATATTCTACCTAAACACATAGATGCACACACATGCTTGCATGTACACATTAGTTGGGGAGTAAAATGATGAATTTGGTCAAGCAATTACTTCTTATCATAAACAATTCCTATACACTTCCTATCTTTTTTAAATTTGATTGCTGTCTTTAAAATACATGAATGGCTGAATTTATATTTTTCAAGCTATCTTTTGTATAGGTAGTCTCGATTTGACTTTGGTAATACTTTTAGTAGTCAATTATTTTTTCTGCAGGACAAATTGTAGATCTCTGTGAGTTTGTTGTTATGTTTGCCTTCTCTGTGAGTTTTCCTTGCTACTTTTGCAGTCTCTTTTTACTTAAGATTTTATTTATTTATTTTTAGAGAGAGGGGAAGGGAAGGAGAAAGAAAGAGAAAGAAATATCAATGTGTGGTTGCCTCTTGCACATTCTCAACTGAGGATCTGGCCTGCAACCCAGGCATGTACTGTGACTGAGAATCAAATCAGTGACCCTTTGGTTTACAGGCCTGCACTCAATCCACTGAATTATGCTATCCAGGGCCCCTCCTTCACAGTCTCTTGTTTGGAGCACAATACACCATCTATTGCATGAATGCCTGTTGACTGATGGTCAATGACTCATGGTCTTTATTGCAGAGTATGAGGGATAATACAGTATACTGGCTAACAGCCCAGTTTGATCTTCCTTTGGGAATTAGAAATGCTTTATTCAATAGACATGTTGGCTCTATAATTGTATATATTCTTCTTGGCAGAAGAATTACATTAACATTAGATAAGATCTCAGGCACTGGAATCAAGAGTTTTGAGTTTGAATGACTGCCCTGACTCATAGTTTTGTGAAATATATGCTGTTAGTCTGCCATCTTCTCAGGTTTCTGGCTCTTGAATAAACCTACTTTCCTTCCATCAGCCCTTGTCTCTCAATTATTGGCTTGCTAGCAGTGGGTAGCTGAATCTGGGTTTGGTATCATCAACACACTGTACCTTAGCTTCCATATACTTAAAATATGAATGATAAATAATAGCACCTATTTTTGAGGTTTCCTGTAAGGATTAAATGAAACAATGCATGTCAAGTGTAATTTATCACAGTACTTAGTGCACAATAAGAGTTTATGAGCAGTAGTTATAGTATTGCTATTATTATATCTCCAATGAAAACTATCTTTTCTTAGAGAAACAGTTATATAGGAAAATGTATTTGAAAATGATACCTTAGACAAGGGTTTGATCTCCAAAATATATAAAGAACTCACAGGACTCCACTCCAGGAAGACAAACAATTTAATCAAATCATGGACAAAGGACCTGAACAGACACTTCTCCAAGGAGGACATACATAGGGCCCAGAGACATATGAAAGGATGCTCAGCATCACTAGCCATAAGAGGGATGCAAATTAAAATCACAATGAGACACCACTTCACACCAGTCAGAATGGCTGTCATAACCAAATCAACAAACAAGTGCTAGTGAGGTTGTGGAGAAAAGGGAACCCTAGTACACAGTTGGTGGGAATGCAGACTGATGAAGCCACTGTGGAAAACAGTATGGAATTTCCTCAGAAAACTAAAAATGGAACTGCCTTTTGACCAGGCAATTCCACACTGGAATTATACCTTAAGAATCCTGAAACACTAATCCAAAAGAACCTATGCACCCCAGTGTTCATAGCAGCACAATTTACAATAGCCAAGTGCTGGAAGCAACCTAAGTGCCCATCAGTAAATGAGTGTATGAAAAAAACTGTGGTACATTTACACAATGGAATACTACATAGCAGAAAGAAAGAAGGAGCTCGTACCCTTTGCGACAGTATGAATGGATCTGGAGAGCACTATGCTACGTGAAATAAGCCAGGCAGTGAAAGACAAACACCATACGATTTCACCTATAAGTGGAACCTAATCCACAAAAAAACAAGCAAAATATAACCAGAGACATTGAAATGAAGAACAAAGTGACAGTAACCAGGGTGGGGAGGGGAAGAGATAATGGGAGAAAAAGGGGTAAGGTCATCAAGGAACATGTATAAAGGACACATAGACAAAGTCAAAGGGGGGCAGGACAGAGGGTGGGAGGTGGGGTGGTATGGGGCAGGGCAGAATTGTAGGAGGAAAATGGAGACAATTGTACTTGAACAACATTTAAAAAAACTATCTTCTCTTCTGAATCATAGAATAGATTTTTAGAGTTCTTCAAGTGATCACCACTGAAATTATTTCTGACTACATTTATAGAAAATCAGAAATGTCAAAGCCAATGAGTTGGGAAAAACTCGACTGAATAAAACGAGAGTTGTGATTTGTTTTTACATTCTTTTTTGGAATGAATTTAAGATAACGGTATTTGACTCATGGTTGGGTTTTAACAACGGAATTTTAATTATTATTCACATTTAAGACTCTGACAGACACAGAATATTTATTAAATATGTGCCTCTTCTAAACCACAGAACTCCCTAATTTAGAACATCTTGATAAAATCATTTGTAGAACAATAACATTGATTTGTTAAATTAAAGCCCATATTCACTGCAGTTATTCCTCACTTTATTTTGCTTTACTTTATTGCATCTCACAAATGTTGTGTTTTTTAAATTATTTTTACAAACTGAAGGCAAGATCCTCCATAAGGAAGAAAGAAAATTACAACTCATTGTGATACTCACTTTATTGCAGTAGTCTAGAATAGAACCCACAACCTGGATGAGTATCATAAAATTTATTGCACTATTTTTAATCTTGTTAAGTTTTGGTAAAATATGGTTTTAATATTTATTTTTATTTTGTATTTGTTTAAAGGTGTACAGTATAGTGGTTGGATAATTATATACTTTACAAGTGATGTCCTTGATAATTCTAGTAATTACCTTGCACCATACATAAAAAATAAAAATATATATTTATATAATATTTTATTTTCAGGAAATAATTGCCCTATGAAGCTGTGTTATTATAGTACAGTGCTTTGTTTTGTATGTGTTCTTGTCAATAAGCTAAAAGAAGAATCCAAAGACTATGGGAGTCTTCCCAGCTTTGTACTACTCTCTGAGTGATTGTGAGACAAGTCATTTTAACTTTGTTTGGCTCAGTTTCCTCATCTTTCAAGAGGCTACTAATGCCATCTCTCCCCTGAAGTTCTCCCCTTAAAGAACTGTTAAAGGAGTTAATTAGATTTTCAACCAGTTGTGCAGTATCTAGACAGCACTTTTTTTCTTGATTCTAAATCTGGGTTAGTTTATTCAGTTGCTTGGGTTCTAGTGATAATGAGGAACATAACAAATTGTCTGCCCATAGGGAATACTGCACCATGCTATAAAGCCACTGCAGCCTTCCCCATCAGTTAAATGTATGTCTTCAATCACAGGCTAAGCAGGAACAGCCGCAAGAGCCCAAATGTTTTAGCATTGTGTAATGAAAAGAGCAACACTTCTGAAGTCATGACAGCTCTGTGCTGACTAACTAGGATCCTGGGTACATTGCTAACCTCTATGCTTCTCAGCTATTTCATCTGCAAAATGGAGACAAATATACCCATAATGCTTGAACTATTTTTCTGTATTTAAATGACATAAAATATGTGAAGAGCCCCGTGGAGGGTACTGTGGCACCTGACAATGGTTCACAAATTTATTTTTCTCCCCTGCTCCACATTTAATATTATCCACCACCCTATTGAAAACACACCTCTGATTTTTCTTCATTACTATTGATGTAGTCAATAAGACCATCTATCACTTAGTTTTATGAATGTTAATAGAGATTAAGTATCTTTGAATATTATCTAAATTATTTCTAAAGAGATAAGAGGTTCCTTAGTATTCTACAAGGCAGTGTGCACCCTTTGCCTTTTTCGTGGTAAAAATACATAAAGAATTATTTGTTCTCTTTGGTATCTTTGCCCATTTTGATTTGTGAGATTGATCCCACCAATTTTAAGTAGTGACCTTATTGTTATCACAGTCAAATTTCAATTAATCCAGCTCATGTGAGAGACTATTAGCATAGATAATACAATTAATTAAATCATCTGTTTAGAACATTCTACATTTCTTCTCTACTGCCTAAGTTCCAAAGACCTCATAATGATGATGGGGTCAAATCAAAGCTGATAAGAAGGAGGGTCTGAGGGTGGTGAATTACAATATTTTCCTCTTATCTTGCTTGGTATAGCTCTCTGATTCTAAAAGTATTTATGAAATGACCATGATAGTAACATGAGAGACACATAAACCAGTAAACATAATAGGATGTGGTGAAAAGGAATTAGCCTATAAATTGATGAGTGTACAGGAGTACAAGCATACAACAATTAAAAAGGCTGATTTCCCCATGATCATATGCTGAGTCAGTAGAAGAACTGAAACAGACCATAGATCTTCTCTACATCAGTATTCTTACAGATTCATCATACTATAGGGAAAATCATATATACTTGTAAATGTATGATAAATTTTAGGACAAATTCCTATTCTATTCTATGAATCTGTGTGACCATAGGTGAGTTACTTGACCTCTATGATGGTTAGTTCCCATATTCTGAAAGTAGACCCTATTGAATTGGGCACTATATTTAAATAACCTGGATAAAAAGATTTTTTAAATATTTAAAGAAAATTCAGGATAAAGTGGTCATGTAACCCTCAGAAAGGCTGTGTTGCTATGGTCACCTTATCCCAGAAAGCCTCCAAATCTAACAATCTGGCATCAAAAGTAACCGCAGCTCTGAGAAATCACATTGCATTTGTCAGATATAATGGACTCAAGACACTGCCCATACCACAAATGTGTGGATTGGCCTAAACCATAGCTCCTATTAAATATTTTTGAAGTCTAAATACTCTTAGAACAACTGTGTTTTTCCCTTAAAAACGTAGGAGTATCAGTGATCAAAAAACACAAACTGCTCTTATTTGTCAAAGTGTCCCCTTCTAATCAAGCTGATTTTCCTGTGCCTCTGTATTGAAATGGCAAGTACATATCTTTCCAAATATCTGGCACCTCTTGTGATTATTTTTTCATGTCAAAATGACAGACTCTTAATTACCAGAGCTCCTTGATCCTTTCTTGTAACAATTCATCATGATATTTTTATCCACATTTCATTCTTCCCAAGCAATTATTTAGTGTTCAGGAAGAATTAAGGATTCAGAGCTATGCTTAAGAGTTTTTACATTGTGGCTTGGCAGTTTTTTTTCAGTTAAACATATGTGAGACCTATAATGTGTATCATGTATTTTAAAAACACTATTGTCATCCCTATCATGACCATTGTAACTGTGTTTATGGTGTATCCTTTTGAGTCTGTTCCTGTAGGAAGCCAAATGATAACCCATACAGGACTCAAAAGTGCAATTCATTTGTAGGTGTTCAGTAAAGCAAAGGGAAGAGCATTCCCAACAACCCCTGATGTCAGACCAGGAACTGTGTGGATGCATTTCTTCCTAAAAATTTACATTATTGACATTTCTAAGACTGCCTACAGGAATCTATTTCTAAGGCTGCTTACTCAGTTTGTTTTAGTATGTCCTATGCTATTTGTGAGGAAAATATTTTTTTACTTGTTATCAAAAACCCCCTACTGATCTGATCTTTGGAGATTTTCTTCAATTAAATGAATTTGCTTTCCATGAGATAAAACAAGCAGATCTAAGCATTTTCAGTAGACTTTGACTTAAAGAACCAGTCATCTGTGCATTTCTTTATCTAATTCAGTTTTAGATTTAAAAATAATATTTCAAAGCTAAAAATGCCTTAGGATCCAAATGCAATCACAAATAACATTGAACTCTTTCAAACACCTAGTAGCAATGTGATCCAGATGTCCCCAAAAAGCAGTGGCTTCACTCTGTGGGTTGGCTGGCAGTAGGCCCTTGTCTAAGGTGAATAGCATATCTGATAATCACCTCTTTCCAAAATTTTATTACTCCTAAGTGCTGGAATCAAACAATATAAGTGTTATAATGATTTTTGGTGAATTTTGTCATTTTCCAAAAAAATATCTTTATTAGTTTACATTACCATAAGCAATCTATGAAAGTGCCCTTCACAGCTCTCTTATGCCAGCAAAGAATGTTGATATTTTAAATTCTTTTATTGTTCAAGTACAGTTGTCTCCATTTTCCCCCTAAAAATCCTCCCAACCCTACCTCTCTCTGCCTCCCACCCTTGATCCTACCCTCTTTGTCTTTGTCCATGTGCCCTTTATGTATGTTCCTTGACAATCTTTCCCCTATTTTCTCCCATATTCTTCCTGCCCCCTCCTCTCTGGTTTAAATTTTTGCTACAAGAGAGCATTATGCTAAGTGAAATAAACCAGGCAGTGGAAGACAAATGCCATGTCATCTGACCTATAAGTGGATCCTAATCAAAAAAACAAACAAGCAAGCAAATTATAACCGGAGACATTGGAATAAAGAACAAACTGACAGTAACCAGAGGGGAGGAAGGAGGTGGGTAATGGGGAAAAAGGTGAAGGTCATCAAGGAACATGTATAGAGGACCCATGCATGAAGCCAAAGGGGGATAAAATTTAGGATAGGAGGTGGGGGTGGGCTGGGTGAGGGAAAGTGGGGGAGGGAGAATGGAGACAAGTGTACTTGAACAACAGTATAAAAATATCCCTGGCTGGTGTGGCTCAGTGGATTGAGTGCGGGCCTGCAAAGCAAGGGGTCGCTGATTCAATTCTCAGTTGGAGTACATGCCCAGGTTGTGGGCCAGGTCCCTGGTATGGGGTGCACTAGAGGCAACCACTCATTGATGTTTCTCTCCATCTCTTTCTCCTTCCCTTCCCCTCTAAAAATAAATAAAGAAAAATTTTTATAATAAAAATATAAAATGTTTTGCTATTTTTATATTGAAAGTGATCTATTATTGTCATTTCAATTGAAATCCCTTTGATTATTATTGAGGACAGGCTGAACATTTTTTCATCCATAATAACAATTAGTATTTATTGTTCGATGAATTGTCTCTTAATTTCTATTCTTACTTTTGTATTTCTTGCCCAAGTGCAGGTATACTTATTCCAAATCTAAGGAGTATAAAATTTCACCATTATCCCTTCTTGGCATTTTATTTAGCTAAAATTAAAATTCACAGAGAAAATCAATTGAGGTGGGACTTCCAATTCCTCAGTCTACAGACTCTCAATCAGGGATCAGAATTTCCTCACAGCTGTACTGACTTTGAGGCTGTGCATGCTCCCTTTCTCAGACCTTTGGCATATGCCAAAGCACTTAGACAGATCTACTAATAACTTGTCTGTTTCTAAAAGAGTGTTCTTTGTGAGAAGTTCACATGCACTGAGAGCAGCACACATTTGAAAACAGGTCACTTAAAAACAGAAATGGCCTAAAGTAATTATTTTTTTGGCAACAGGTCTCATGTGGAGAAGAAAAGAAAAATGAATAAGCTGATTAGTTGTGACAAGAAATATGTTGGACATTTCTAGGGTAAATATTTACCATTCTAAAATGTATTTCCCAGTGAAGCAGAATTTAAAAATATTAGAGAGCCAATCTTTCATTTTTCCCTAATTTAGTATATAATATTTTAAAATCATTTACCAATGTACATCTATTTCATATTGGTAATTTTTCTAGATCCTGTGGGGTTTCTTAATGATTACTTTGGTTTTTGCAAATGATATACCTTTTATTTGAGACAGAGCCTGCTGTAAGTCCTTTCAGTGCTCATGGAGCTTGAGAATTCAATAGCTAATCAGCTATTTTGTCAATCTTATCTTATTGGCCACCAAAGACCAAGTGACTCTATCTGGAGAAATAATTTTGATTATTTCTTTTTATTAGCATAGCAGGTTGGCAGAAACCCACTTCACTTGTCATTTCCAGGACATTCTTATCTCTCATATTTAGTATCCTTTGGTAACATGGGGCAGGTAGAACTAACAGATTAGCTTCTTTGGGAAATAGTTATATTTCATCTCAGCAAAATGTTAGGCATTAGGAAAATAAAAAAAGTCCAGCCCTGGCTGGTGTAGCTCAGCGGATTGAGCGCAGGCTGCAAACCAAAGGGTCGCCAGTTCGACTCCCAGTCAGGGCACATGCCTGGGTTCCAGGCCAGGTTCCCAGTAGGGGCCAAGTGAGAGGGAACCACACATTGATGTTTCCCTCCCTCTCTTTCTCCCTCCCTCCACCCTCTCTAAAACTAAATAAATAAAATCTTAAAAAATAGTCCAAAACTTAAGGTTTCATTGCTTAAATTTAAAAAATGTGAGATTTATTTTTATTTTATACTGTAATTATCTGAGTTGTAGATATTTTTAGGGAATGTTTATTCAAGACTATTTGGAATAGTTAAGTAGTTTATATTTACACATGAGAAGTTAAAGAAATATTGATGTAGATAATTCAGGCCATATACATTTGAGATATCCAGGTTTTTATAAAATAAAATTGAGTGCTTATCTAGAATTATATTTTTGCTTCCATTAGATAAGTACGTTTCAATGAATGCTAGAAGGTCAAATATAGTATTGTGAATAACTAGACAGTGCAGTGCATTCTATCAAATATTTGATGAACAGATTGGTAGTAGTAAATCTGATGGAATCTTGGTTTTAAGTAGCTTTAAGTAAAGGGTCCAGGATTCCTAAAAGATTTTCCACTTTCTGCATGATATAGTAGAAAGGATATTTGTCCCTACTTGGAGTTGTATGATATGTTACTAATAATTATTGCCTTATTTTTCCATAATAATTTAGTATAAAATGTACACTGTACCCTAAAGAACTACTAGATTAGCTAAATAAAATGTGTCTCTTGGACTCTATTATTATTGCCAACATCCTTTACATGATCTTTTTTTGATAACAGAGAGTCCTAGATCTTTTCACTGATTCATATGCTACAATTTTACATAGGCAAATCATGCAGTTTTCCACCTATAAAGTCACAGATAATGAAAACATACTGTTTCATTAGTAGCATACTGTGTCTTATTGAATTAACATAAAAGTATAAAGGGAAACAAGAAAAAGTGAGCAAAATTTTTTCTTACCAAGAAACTGAAAAGTATTAGTTTTTGCTTGACATAGTTTGATGCTGTTTATAACTTGTATTTCCCTGAGCCCTGAGACTTTTCCACATGTTTTCACCTTCCAGAAAACAATTAACATTTTTTTTCTTATTAAAGTGAAGATTTCATTGATCAGCAAATATTCAGAAAGGGGTAAACATTGCTCTGCTTCTAGCAATCACTACATTCAATTATTCTCCCATCGCTATTAATTTTTGCATTCTTCTCCTGGTAGTGTTGAAGTTTTGGGTGGTTGAACAATGTGTTCTGTCTACTAGGGAATTTTATCTTGCTTAGTTTTCCCTCTGTATAATGTTCAGATGGCATGATAGTTGTTACATTGATTGATTTTTTAATTTTTGCCATAGGGCTTGTGGCTTTCTTTTGACAGCTTCTCCATTCAAAGCAAAGAGAAACAGTGGGAATTCAGTGGCTGCAGCCAGAGCAACACCACAAATCCTATTGAGAGATAAAATAATCAATGACATACTTGAGCAACGACAATATTACTTGGCAAGAGCCTTTGATCTTTTTTTTTATTTTTTTATTTTTTTAATTTTTTTATTAATTTTTTTTGTTTAATTACAGTTATTTGCAGCCTCTCCCCTCCCCCTCCCTTCCCCTCCCGTCCCACCCCCCCAACCTCCCTCCTCCCCCTTAGTTCTGTCCATGTGTCCTCTACAGTGATTCCTGAAAACTCTTCTCCCCATTGTCCCCTCCCCCCTCTCCCCTGTCT